>JARJDT010005438.1:0-10814 GCA_030264655.1 Leptusa sp. GC000079
GTCATAACGCATGGTACAAACGAAAACCAGCAATTGGGAGTCATATTTAGAACAAATTTCATGTCTTCAGCTTATTGAAGGAGCAAAATTTAACACATAAGTGTGTGTTTTGAAATCATGCAATTTTATTTTATTTATTGCCGTGGTAATTTGTTTTCATAACAATCAATTGATATCAATCTTAAATTAACTTAAATGTCAGATGTGTTTGTAGTGAATTTTGTACAAAATAATTGACTATTGATTTGGCATTACTACAATTAAAATAAGTGCGTTGTTATGAAAATAAATAAAGCTTTATAATTCCATAATACCTACTGTGTTAAATTCTAATTCATCAATGAGCTGAAGAGATGAAATTTAACATTTGAATTACTCGAAAGCCATTAAAGATATGACATTTTTTAAAAGGAACTATTTGTTCTAAATATAACTCCCAATAGCTGGTTTTCGTTTGTACCACGAGTTATGACTCACCCTGTATTTACACATGCGTAGGATCGGCGAATATTTATTCAAAATCATCCGATATGCATTTTGCAATAAAATGTAATCATTTTACAAATGTTGCCATTGCTTTTACAGGATTCGCATGGGTTACGTTGGCCACAAACGATTCCTACTCGCTGGGCGCTCTCGTCCTGGCACATTCGCTCAAGCAAGCTGGTACAGCACATCGCTTAGCGGTCCTGGTGACTCCTGGTGTGACAAACTCGATGAGGTATATGGCTAAACCCAACGCCAAAACCGTTGTTTAATTTATCAAAACTAACCAGTTTGCAATATGCAAAAACATATTTCCTAGCGTCTACCAAAGTGGAACACCGCCAATAGATCAAAGATAAAATTAATATTAAAGATTCTCAAAAAACGACCCAAATTACATTCTTTTAAAAATATGCAACAATTTGAAAAATGTTGAATGTAAACATGTCCTGTTGCCTGTTGTCCTGCTATAGTAATCATGCAAGGTTCTTGGCAAGTCGTGTTCGTGTTCCCATTTTATTCTGCGTTTACCACGCAAACATTATCGAGAAAAAAATAGTAAAAATTCAAGCAACAACATTATTTTAAGATTCGTAAATGCGTAGTAGTTTCAGTAGATGAGTTTAATCATTGATGTTGTTTTAAATTAGATTGAAATTCTTGGCCCAAGTAGACGAACATATGGACATGGAGCTTAAAGCGAAACGCATATAAAGCAAATATTTTGGCAAACGTTCGAATAATATTGTAAATCTGTTTCCGAATGCGCATCATGTTGTTGTTCTTGAAAATGTGAACAACTTGATGAAATTTGATTATTTCTTTTATAGGCAAAAGTTAGCTGGCGTGTTTGATTTGGTTGAAGAAGTAAACGTTTTGGACTCTAAGGATGAAGCGAATCTGCGATTGTTGAAGCGTCCCGAATTGGGCATCACATTTACGAAATTGCATTGCTGGCGTCTCACGCAGTTCGAGAAGTGCATTTTCTTAGATGCAGACACATTGGTATGTGGTAATGCTGTTAATGTTTAGCTTGAATGCCGCGTACTTGCATTTGGTCGTTTAAATTTAGACGTAAAACCGCAGTTGCAGTATTATTACAACATACAAGATGTAAATTCATATTTAGATTTAGTCAAAGCCAAGTTCACAAATGCGCTCACTTTGTACAGTGAAATTGAGACATAAATTAAGTGTCTTGCAACAGCCACAGACAAGTTAAGACGTAATCGGCGAATTATTTTAGGTGCTCCAAAATGCTGATGAACTTTTCGAACGCGACGAATTCTCGGCCGCACCCGACGTCGGCTGGCCAGACTGTTTCAATTCTGGCGTCTTCGTTTATCGGCCTTCTAATGAAACCTATGATAAACTGGTGCAATTTGCCTTGTCTAAAGGCAGTTTTGACGGTGGAGACCAAGGCTTGTTGAATTTGTACTTCAATGAGTGGGCACACAAAGACATCAGCAAACATTTGCCATTTATCTACAACATGTGTTCAACTGCCTGCTATTCATATTTGCCGGCATTCAAACAGTAATTTCTGCATAACATTCTTGGTTAGAACTCTTTTTGAATACAATGTCATTTGCAGATTTGGTACTGATGTTAAAATTGTGCACTTTATTGGCAACACAAAACCATGGATGCAATTGTTCAATTCGGAATCGAAACAAGTCGAACCTGGTCATGATATGCAACATTTAAAAACAGTATTGCAAGCTTGGTGGGACATTTTCTGTAGCCTGGTGCACTCGAATCTGTCCACAGACATGGTAAGTTCATCAACTGAGTCATTCCTCTTTGATTGCTGTAAATATCAGTGTTTTTGTATTTTGAGTTTTGAATTGCATGCAGATTTAATAATAAGCACAACTCAAGCAGCATTCGTGTGTTATTTACGTGTCGACTTCTTAACATGCTCGTTACAAATGTTGCGCACGTTCGATGCAACCTTTTGCTCGCGTTGCTCAATCTACTTTTAGGCATTCAGCCAAGGTACGTTGAACTAAAAATTCGCGTTCGCGTTGACCGGGAGGTCGAAAAAAGGGATGTTTAGAAATAGCACTCCACGGCGCACGAAGCTGCTATCAAACTCACGAATGCCATGCACAAGAATGTTTTGATTTTCTATTTGTTTTTCTTTCTATCCTTTCTGCTGCATGCCTTTTGCGTGACATACTCAGAACGCTACGCCGACGGTTGCACATTATCTCATTGCCGATAGCACAAGCACCGATTGCTTTTATCAGCCATCCGATTATAGAGATGTATGGGATCCCTGGGAGGATTACGTTGTGAAAAACGATGACGCTAAATCAAACATTTCTGACAAACAATTCGAATCTCACAATACAAACTCACTACCACATCGACCTCATGCGTTTGATAACATTGCTTCGACGATACGTGCACACACAACGCCACCACCACACACACCACCATCGGAATCCGTTGCATCACCGCAAGAATTTGTTGCACAAACATCAACTGCACCTGCAATCGAATGCGTTGATTCTAATACGACTAATTTAACTTATTGTTCTATGCCCGATCCTACTGTTGTTCCTATTTCCAATTTAAACCTCACAAATGATGAATCTACTTCCCCGCTTCCAGAACCTAGACCGGAACCCGAAGTTCCTACTTCTAAAAGCTTTGATAGTATAGCTAGTAATGAAAATCGAATAGTTCCTGTCCCCATATCAGACGAACCCGTCTTTATCCCTAATATCATTCCAATCATACAAATTGAATTTGTACATTGTAGTAGTGTGGGTGTGGAGGCAAAAGAAGAGTGCACTACAACTGATGTTGAAGATTACGTAAGTTACTTTGCATAAGTATAACACATACCTATAACATGCTTGATTTGAATGTTGCCAACAATTTTCTTAATCAAATTTGACCCAGCAATTAAAATTTAGACTCAAAAGAAACAACAATCTTGGTTGTTTTAGGGTGGTTTGGCTGGTGCTTTCGCTCAATTCAGCCTTGGCTCCCCAAGACCACAAGATCAGAGTGAACTAGAGGATCATCTCAGAAGACAGTCGTGGGAAGTGGGCAACATCGATTACATGGGACGCGATGCCTTCGATAAAATCTGGAGTAAAATATCAGAAACGATTGCATCTCCACTAGATGCTGGCACTAAAGGTACCAAATCTAACTAATCAATGAGATTTGCCATAAAATGTATTTCATTTTTTAACAATTTATAAAATTATTCTTTTTTGAAGTTTATAGTTGCTTTATTCTTCCATTGTTTTGTGTGTGTGCGTGTGTGATGTATGTGTTTGCCTAACTGGTCTCTTTTAATACTGTGCAGAGGCTGCTGCTTCGGCCTCACCAACAGAAGCTGCAGCTGTTGCAGCACCAGCGAAGCCTGATGAAGGACCAGGTCAGTCGGAACCTTCCGAGTGCAAGCGTGACAAGGAAACTTGATTGTTTTATTTATTATTTTATTTTTCTCTAATAATATTTTGCATTTATCCATACTTATCACCCACTCGATCACATATTCCAAAATGTAACATATAATTTTTATAGAAAAAGAACTGGCATGTTTTTGGCATTTGTTTAATTTTTGACGTGGTAGATTAATCCTAACCCGTGTTCTCGTGTTCATTTCTTGTTCAATTCCGTATACTTATAAATAAAATTAAAATAGCGAAAGAAGAAGCGAAAGTTGCAGCACCTGCTGAATCAAAGCCAGAAGAGAAAGTTGCAACTGAAGCACCAAAACCAACAGAATCTGCTCCTGAAGCTCCGAAAACTGAAGTTGCAGTGGAAGCAAAACCAGAGGTCCCGAAACCTGAAGAACCCCAAGCAGATTTGCCAAAAACCGAAGAAATAAAGTGTGACACTACTAAAGTTGAAGCTGCTAAGCCCGAGGAAGCTAAACCAGAAGAACCAAAGGTTGATGCTCCCAAAACTGATGAACCTAAACTACCAGAACCTCCAAAGGCTGAAGAAGTGATACCAGAAGTTCCTAAAGTTGAAGAAATAAAAGCTGAAGAACCGAAGGCCGAAGCTCCAAAGGCCGAAGTAGCCACACCTGAAACTCCCAAACCAGAAAAAGTCAAACGTGATGTACCTAAAGCAGAGGATAAACCTGAAACTCCCAAAGCAGAAGAGGTTAAATCAGAAGCTCCACAAGTAACAGAATCAAAACCAGAAGTACCAAAAGCTGAAGAACCTAAGGTTGAAGCTCCCAAGGTTGAAGAACCGAAACAAGACGCGCCAAAGGAAGCAGAACCAGCATCGGAAGCACCCAAAGCAGAGGAAAACAAATTTGATGTTACAAAACCAGAGGAAGTAAAATCTGAAGCTCCGAAAGCTGAGGAACCAAAACCGGAAGTTCCCAAAGCGGAGGAACAAACGCCGGAAGTTCCTAAAGCTGATGAACAAAAACCGGAAGTTTCCAAAGCTGAGGAACCAAAACCTGAAACACGCGAAGAAGCCCCAAAAGTTGAAGAAGTAAAACCGGAGGCACCAAAACCTGAGGAAGTAAAACCACAAGAAATCAAGTCAGAAACAGAAGTTCAAAAGACTGAAGAAACGAAAGCGGAAACATCTAAACCCGAAGAACCAAAACCATCAACAGAAGCTACGAAAGTGGAAGAGACTAAAGCGGAAGCACCAAAAACAGAAGAAACCAAAGTAGGAGATGCAAAAACTGATAAACCAGTTGAAACACCGGCAGTGGCAGATAAACCAGCGGAAGTAAAAGAAGCGGACAAGCCAACTGAATCTAAACCTTGTGAGAAACCACAGGAAACTAAAGAGTGCACTACAGAAAAGCCTACAGAAGAACCTAAAAAAGAAGAATCTTGTCCATTACCAACTGAATGCCCAATGAAACCATGTTCAACTGGTGAGTGTCCAAAAGAAACTTGCCCAGTGAAAGAAAAAGAAAGTTGTGCGATGCAATGTGCCTTAAAGTCTGAAGAATGCCCAAAGAAAGATGTTTGTCCAGCACCAACTGAATGCCAGAAGAAAGGAGACACATGTTCCAAGCCTGAATGTCCTAAAACTGACACACTTGTAGAAGAAGGAAAACCAGAAGTTCCTACTACTGTTGATGTGGTTAAGACCTCAGAAGAACCGAAAAAAGTAGCGGAAACTTGTGAAGTTAAAAAGGAGGATGCACCTAAGCAAGAAACTTGCGAATCTAAAACACAAGAAACTCCTAAAGTAGAAGCAGAACCACCCAAAACAGAAGTAAAAGAACCAGCTGAGAAGAAAGAGTCTCCGAAAGTGGATACAGCCGCAGCACCACCAGTGCAGGAAGAAACGAATGTTCCAGCAACGCCTGAAGTAATTGCACCAACTCCTCCGACAACTCCTTCTACAGCTGAAGGAAAGGAAGCTTCAGGACTAGAGGTTAAAGAAGAGGTGCCGGAAACACCACCTCCAGCTGCTGCTTCCGCCGAGGGTGTAGCTGTCCCTGTCCCACCACCACGTAAATCTTGCGGGGCGAAGAAACCAAAGGGAAAGAAATAAATTAGCTTATTTATACCTACCTTTACTGTTTACACTATTATTATTTCCGTTTTACACTGAAGCAGGAAGGTTTGTCGTGTGTGTGCAAATATAATTTACTAGTCCATTTCTTTCAACTTTTTCATTGATATTTGTAATGTTATTTTAATCAACTGTATTGTCCTAAAACATAAAATAAAGTTTGTGTCCAAATAATTTAGGTGGAAGTTAAATTATTTGAATGAAGCGTGGACACCGCCGCGCCACAGACAATGAGGAAGAAGAACCAGCTTACAGCTCAGATTTAAATAAAACTAGCCAAATAGCAAAGTACCTACATCATAAATGATGTTGACTATATTATTTTTTTAAATCAACGATTTGCACCAGAAAAATAAAAACTCATCGACATTTGAGTGCATGCATTTCCCAAAAAATATTTATTTTCTCTTCAACAAAACAATAAATTTAAACAAAAATTAATTAGCGAGGTATGTAGCTGTAGGTAGTGACCCTTCACTCCCATCACACTTGCTAGAATAATTTCACGATTTATGCAGGCTCCCATTCTGGCTCCTCATTTATCAAGCAGCGTGCACTGATATTTAAAATAAAGTAGAGTAGACATTTTTCAATGTGCTTAGGCCAAGTGCAAATCATCCGAATACCATAGCATATCTGGGGGCGATTATACCGGATGATTCAAAGCACATGGACCAGGCATTTTTCTTGGTTGAAAGAAGTCCATAGGTTTCGGGAAAAAAATTATCGTTATCAAAGCGTGTCCGAGCGTTTTTTCTGCATTTAGCCTAGGGCGCCTCGATCGTTTAACCCGGCACTGGCTTCGCTCGTTGTCCCGGTTGCAAGTTGTTAGCTCAGAAATATGAACAACCAATCATTACCTGTATTTGACCGTGAATTCGTGTGGTGACCACACCATTTATTACATGTTATGATAACTAGATGTAATGTGATTGCCCAGCTCATGTGCACGAATACCGGGTACTTATCGAACGACACCACCCATAACCTCGGTTGTCATTTGAAAATCGGAAGTTAGGTGTGATCACGCCTACTTCCGGTTATTTACAGAAGTCGAGACTACTACCATTAAATTCTTCGAATGCACTTTGATCACAATATTTTTTTTCCCGCAACCTATGGACTTCATTCAACCGAGAAAAATGCCTGGTCCATGTGCTTTGAATCATCCGGTATTTCTCAGGCACTAGTTAGTGTTAGTGCCGGCACTATGTGACACCAGAATGTCGCAGCTTTGCCAAGTCCCTTTTGGTTTTCCAATACCGACTGAAATTCAGGTAGGTAAGTAATATGTATCTGAAAAAATTGGCAAATTTCTTGAAGAAGTGTAGGTATAGATAAAGTTGTGTATGGTGTAGAATATAGTCCTTAATTAGCATCAGTTGACAATTGCCAAACAAGGGTGAAGACTGTCCATGATGTTTTTATCGTCTACAAATATCAGTTTAAGTATTTTAGACATTAACATTCAATATTACCTACAGCAACAAATAACACCAAATTTAAATCGTATATTTTGCCAACAGTAAGAATTGTGCAATTTTGTGTGCGGTAAATCATAAGGGCCAAATGTTTCCGCATTTGTGTTCGTCCTTTACCATACCAGTTCACCGCGTAAATATTCGTAGAAAGCCTTTTAATCTTAAAGCAAACGAAATATTCAGTTGTAAAAATTGCAGGATTGAAATATGTAATTTTCTAACTTGTTCTTCAATTATTGTGCCACCAACCGCATATTGCAATATTTGAAACACAAAAGTAAGATAGTTAAAGCCATAAACAGCAACATCTTCAGACTTTGGCGGAAATCTATAAGTATCATTATATTTTAAAAGGTTCGTCAATTTAGGGCGCGTTCTATTCCTCTCATCTAGGAATGGAATGGAAGATGGGAAGTGAAAAACGCAAAAGTGGCGAAAACCAATATTTCGGCCTAACAAACCCCCAAGTCTTGCAAAACGTTTCCCCCATTGTTTTATATTCCTTTTAAACCGTATCTCGAGACGTCTGGAAGAATCTAATCAATCTTCCGTACGAAAAAAACGATTCGGACGCGTCATTCCATTCCTAGGCGTGAGGAATAAAACGCGCCCTTAATATTGAATGTTATACCCGTCAGCGACAATAATGTTAAGAAACAATGTCATAGAACATAAAGAAGAACAAAATTGACACAACATGACCATTCTAAACATATCATCAACAAGATTCACAAAACGCAAGATCAAATCATGTTGATTGATTGTTTCCTTCAAAAGATGTTTCCTCGCCACTGGATTTTCAGTGTTTAATCTTAGCAAACCACTTCTGAAAGTGTGACACGCTGTGCAGATGTATCCCGTAAAAATCATAAAAATGCAATCGAACCCAAAATCGGCTGGTACAGTTTGCAGTACTAATGCGTACGATTGCCAAATGTACATAAACCACCAACAAACAGAAGAATTCAGATCGCAAAGTAATGAGTAATCTGATATAAGTAAAATGTTCTCATCCCCTTTCAAAAACGGATACACCAATAAATTAATGCAAACAAAAATAGTCAACAGACCATAACATGAACAAATTATTAAAAGCGTTTTGTAGACGAAATACACTTTTGATTGTGTTTTTTTGTCAACATCTTCAGGTCGCCAAAAATGTTTCAACAAGCCGACTAAGTCAATTAATTTGTGCGCGTTGATAATCAAGAATGTGGCTTTAATATCAGCCTAAAATTATCCATTTAATATTTTAAAAAATAGCAAGTTAATAAATATAATAGGAAATACTTGCCATTAAAGTAGGTGGCACAAAAATGACTTCTTCCAAACTAGCCATTCCGTTCCAGTTTAAGCAAAGATGAACCACTATATGCAAAATCACCAATTTTATGGATATGATCGTAAAATAACTCAATACATTTTTTTTCTTGCGAAAACCACCAATTATGGCTAAAATTTGGAGTATGCATTTCAAAGTTGGGGTTTGATTCGATACACTTGTCGGTCTCATCATTATAAACTTAAAATAAACATTAGATTCTACATCTAAGACATATATTTATCGACAAAAGATATAATCAACTACCTATACTGCGATACTTAATATTTAATTAAAGATTTTAAATAACATGTGAAAGAAAGAAAACAAATTGGGAAATTCAATAAAAAGTCAATTAGAACACTAACTTCAAATATACTTGGTGTATTGTAAACTACACGTATAAAATATTATTAAGCACGTTTTTCCTTTGCAATTTTAAAAAGAGCAACGAAACATTTTTAGTTCAATAGGTGTAGTGAAATTGTAACTGGAATCGAAGTTATGTTTAAATATTGTATTAACAAGCAGTACTTATCTAGTTAACGAGATAATAAGAGGTGTTTACTTTAATATGAAAATTTGCATGGTATGCAATTGGATAAAATTGAATAAAGAAAAATTTGGCTCTATAGGTATTATCAAATCTAACTTATGATTTTATAATATAATTTTTCCTACTCCCATCTAGTAACACATACATATCTCACTTAAAACTGTGCGGTAAATGCGATATTACACACGGGTTTGTTGATTTTGATCGTTGTCATGGCAACAAGCTATTACCGCACTGGTTTGTTGATTACGCCATGACAACCGTGTGAGGGCGCCTTGCGTCAAGCGAGTTCGTAAACAAAAACATAACCTTTATAAAATTAAACGACGTAAAGCTACAAAACTTTTTGAAATTTAATTTGAATTAAATCACATTTTAAAATGGTCGAAGGAAAAGTATCGTACATAACGTGAGAAGTAAAGGCATTACGCACTCGCGAAATAACGCACGTCGTCGTGCGCAAACTTTTTCGCTTCGTGTGTAATAGCCTCTTTACAACCCGTGTTATGTAATATACTATTCGTACTCCCGTAATGTAAAGACTTCATTACTTCGCTTTTGGTTCACTTTTGGTTCAAAACTGGTATGGTATAAACTGGTATAAACAGTCGCAATTGAATTCCGAACGCTAACGGAATAAATCGGAATTGCTTCTACGTCATTACAATCCAACAACAACTGTCAATACTCTCAACCTCAAACACAACATTCAGCACAA
This sequence comes from Leptusa sp. GC000079, assembly GCA_030264655.1. NCBI lineage: Eukaryota > Metazoa > Arthropoda > Insecta > Coleoptera > Staphylinidae > Leptusa > Leptusa sp. GC000079. Next base: position 10,089 of record JARJDT010005438.1, read on the forward strand.
TTCGTATCTAATTAAGTGTTTCAATTGTCTAAATTGTGTTCGACCAAGGCCACGCTCTAAAGGCCTTCGCAAAAACGTAATTTTGAAAACCTCCGGAGGCTAGCGCTATTGACCCACAAGGGATGTATTATACAATCTTATAAACGTTTCAAATATTATTTATCACAAGCAAGTAGTAGAAAACACCTGACGGATAAATTGCCATGAGTTGGCCATGAATACGAATATACCATTCAATAAGAATGCAAACATTTAAATCGAAAATAATTTTAAATTTGACAATAAAATATGCATTTTAGAGACTACGTCTAGTCTCTAAAATGCATATTTTATTGTTTTATTGTTGTAGCGTGTAGAGGCTACACAAAACTTTCTGATCTATATTTGAACTACACGCGTTGTGCATGTTTCGTTGCAGCAGTTGCTGTGTGGGGTCTAGGAAAAAAAAATTCGAATTTTCATCAATAATGTAAGGGGCATAATTTGTTCAGAATTTAATTCTCTATAAGAATGTTCTAATATATTTTTTTCGAAAACTTCCTAGTTTTTGAGTTATTTGAATTTTAGATTTTCAATATGATTTTTGGGGTTATAGTTATTATTCAATCTGGCCCAATCTAATCAGTTCGATTCCCAATGGGTATCTTCCCCCTGTGCAAATTTCAGCTCGATCGGATAATTCGTTTAGGCGCTATCGTGTTCACATACACACGCACACACGGACAT
>JARJDT010005453.1:0-18451 GCA_030264655.1 Leptusa sp. GC000079
CTACAAAATACATCATGGACAAATTGTTGTCGCCGTTGCGAGTGGGTTAAACAAGACATTGTCCGCACAGTGTCCTAGCGCTGTTCAGAATGACGAGAGAACGGAGAAGAGAAAACGTCTCCTTTGATTCAGAACGACAGTTGGACAAACATGGGATAAACATTTCAGAATTTTTTCTGCTTGTATTAATATCCATGTAATCTATACCAAAGTTGGTATAAATGTAAAAAACGATAAATTTTCGCAATAGCGTAGCATTAACACATCATAAAACACACTTTAAGCCATGTTCATATTAAATAAACGAGCCGAGAAACGGCGTTGTCCAATGTTTGTCTCAATGCGTTCACAATGGATGGGACAAGATAGAGGGATAATAGTCACTTGACCATTGTCTTTGTCTTCTCCTTGTCCTACCTTTCTCCTCTGATTGTGAACGCGCCCCAGGTACAGGAAAAATCAAGCTTGTGATTACTATTTACAACCTGCAAAAACCAGTAATGTGTCGTGAAATAACTGCACAAGCTGTTTCCTAAGTCTTAATAAAGTAATGCTAAATCGATTGGAACATGAAACTACTACCAATGAACTTATTTTAACAATATTAATATAAATAAAGAACTTTATTGATATGTGTATTCGATTTGTTTATTGGAATAATTTAGAACATTAAAACCAGATTATAACTTTAAGTTGATTTTTAAATAAAACATTGCAAAAAGTTATAAGTCAATTTTAAATTTTTAGTAATTGACTAAAATCCAGTGACTAATCCAGTCCTGATACCTGATCCCTCAACAATTAATTGTTAATTTAACAACCTAGTATATTTTTCCGTGTTTCATAAATTTAGCCAAATTTCTTTTCATTTTATTTCTTGATATTGTCACGACGTTTAGTCATAACTTCATTTTAATTATTTTTTAACATGTTACAAAACTATTCATCGAGTGATAAATCACCCGATGAGCATTTCCAAGCAAATTTATAATTCATAAAAGTATTGCGATATCCCTTGATTGCAAAATTAAGTTAATGGTTAGGTCCACGCTAAGAATCAACAACGCGGATTGAAAGTCTACCGAAGAAGACTTGAATCAAAATTAAATATGTAGATTTAAATAATTATTTTATTACAATTCCCATTTGTCGGTTTCCCGTATATGTTTGTCTTTTAATAACTTTTTACTGCACACACTTTCTTTTTGCAACAATTTAATAAAGATTTAATTTATGTAATTCACGGTGCGAAATTTATTTTTGTACTGTACTACAATAATGATTTCTAACAATAAATCGAAATACACGTAAATAAAAAAATATGGTTATTAATTATTATGTTTTAAAAAAGAATTGTAATAATTGTATCCTGTTTTGAAGATTCATTAAGCTTCACAGCATTAATAAATATTGGAATACTTTTATTTGTTGTCAGTGTTCGTTTAATTTTACCCCCGAAAAGAGCAAATCTAAAATAATGAAGTTACTTGTTGGTATCGCTGTTTTTCTTGGAGTTATTTTACTTGTAAATTGCAATGACGTAAGTGTATGTACTATATAGAATATATTGTGTCCTAAAATGAATTATTTTTTGTTACGAATCATATTGTTATCTACAAAATCGTATTTATCATTCTTATATTTCATGTCAATTATTGCTACCATTGATTTTTGGTGAAAGTATTTATAATATTGTTATATTATATTCTAAAAATTATACATTTTGGGGTACTGTATCCTAAATAATTTTAGCAAACAAACTTAGAAATAATGAATAATATATCAGCTTTCCAATTTCCATAGAGTATGTTGGGTTTTAGATAAGACATTCTTATTTACATTACAGGATGAACACTTGTTATTTCAAAGCATTGAAAAATGTTCAAACAGCAGCGTAACAGATGAATTTGAATTTAAACACGAATGGAATAATAGCACTTTAAGTGCATCTATTGACATACCAGGTGAAATCGATGAAAAAATTAAAGTAAATACAAATCGTAATTTTCTGTGCGTATTTTAGAAAAATTTTTCGTATTTATTTTAGTATGAAGTTACTGTTTTCGCATTCCATGAAAACGCATGGGAAGAAGTGCAAACAATGAATGGCACATTGTGCGAAATCTTGAACATGAAAAACATTGGACTTTGGAATACAATTTCTGAAAAAGCCGGTATTAAAAAGAATTGTCCAATACCAAAAGTAACAATTTTTATTACAAATATACCTATCTATTATAATAATAAAATTATTTATAATATTTGTGTAGGGTTTGTATAAGTTGGAAAACTTTTCTATGAGTGCTGAAGAAGCAGACCTACCAGCTGATGCAGGAAAATTCAAACTCATGATTACTATTTTCAACCTGCAAAAACCAATAATGTGTCGTGAAATAACCGCACAAACTGCTGATTATTCCTAAGTCTACAAAGTATGGCCTTAACAGGAATAAAGAGAGATTTGGCATGTGTATCAACTTGTTCATTGGTATAATTTAGAACGTTATAACTTTAAATTATGGTGTAAATAAAAGAAATGCAAATGAAAAGATATAAATTTTTCATAATTAACTAATCCTAATCCTGTTTCAAGTCCGAGACTGAAGAGTACTGACAGGCGGAAGGAACCCACTGAATAACTGCGTCCTAATTTTCTAGTGATTTTATACTTGAGAAAACAATATGCACATTTTCCTTGTCCCGTGATCGTCACCAAATTCTGTTTCGATAAAGTTTATATTGTTCCATGTTTTAGTTTTATCTAAAACCATGTTATAATTTTGGAATGTCGGTGGTCAAGTTTCCGAATGACCACACGTGCATCGTCTCCTCCATAAGCACAATGCAATGCAAATACATTGTTACTCATATTTTATTAGATTAAATTTACTTTCCGCACAATATTTACATACGCATTCATTTATATTATACTTTTACATGGTGCAAAACTATTCATCGAGTGACAAATCGCCCGTTGATTATTTCCAGGCGAATATATCAAAGTATTTCGCCATCACAACCTTGTAATTTCTAACTTGCGTGCAGCTTATCCCAAAATGTTCCCGAGTGGAGAGAGGAGAGCTGACGCACTGGCAGACATGCACGCTGAGTCGCGTTGACGACAATTGGCGGTAAGGATTTTATAAAACACAACTGCCTGATTTCAATAGCGACAGCGCGCGTTGTGGCCGAACAATTTTTAATTTTCAACTTTCAATATGCAATATTTTTTCAGAAAACTCTCTAGTTTTTGAGTTATTCGCATTTTAAATTTAAAGAAATCGTTACGATATTTGAAATCCTGAACAATTTTGTTCTTTTTCCGCTCAGATTCAAATAATGGTTAGGACCAGACCAAGAATCAATAATCAGGCGGGATGTAGTCTACCGACCGAAGAAGATTTTTATTGAAACAATAAAATTAATCGAACAATGGCCGAAAGACGCAAGTCAATAGTCGTCAGAAGACCAATAAATATTAATAATAATAATCAAAATAAAATATGTAGATTTGAACAAATATTTTATTAAAATTCGCAATTGAGGATATCCCAAATATTTTCGTCACTTTTCAATGCACAAACTTTATTTTTTTTACAACTTAATGATTTAATTTATGTAATTATCTAATAAAAATTGTAATAATAATTTACTCTGGCAAAATATGTCATATTTGCAATATGCAGACTATGCTACAATAACAATTTCTAACAATGAATCGAAATTAACTTCAATACGTATAAAAATATAGCTAATAAAGTATTACGGTAAGCTATATTATTGTAACTATACCCTGTTTGATATTTAAGTAAACATCACAGCATTAATAAATATCGGAATAATTTTAGTGATTTGCAGTCTTCATTTAATTTTAACCGTGCAAAGAGCTAATCTAGAATCATGAAGGTATTTGTTGTTATCGCTGTTTTTCTTGCAGTTAATTTACTTGCAGATTGCAAAGATGTAAGTATACATACAATGTATTTTCAATTGTTCAATCATTATCAAACATTATTTATTATTTCAATGGAAAGTTATAAATTTAATACAAAATTGTTTTAGTAAAAAATTGTAAAATGACAAAATATGCACTAAATTCCATTATGAATTATGACGGCTTCTTAGCAGTACAGTTTAATTTTGAAATGCTTAATCAAATAATTAAGTTTCACAAGTGCAACAAGTTTTTACAAAAAAATCACCTTTTATCATGTACAAAAGAGTATTGTAGGGTTTTAGATGAGAGATTGTCATTTATGTCGTAGCTTGAACTTCAACACTTCATATTTCAAGGCATTGAAAAATGTTCAAATAGCAGCGTAACAGATGCATTTGAATTCAAACACGAATGGAATAATGGCACTCTAAATGCGTCTATGGATTTACCTGTTGAAATCGATGACAACATTACAGTAATTACAAATAGTATATTTATCTGTTAATTTGAAAAGTTGGCTGATTTTTTTTAGTTTGAAGCTGGTATTTCCGCATTCAGGGAAAATGCATGGCAGACATTAGAAGTATATAAGGGCAAATTGTGCAATATCTTGAATATGAAAGATAATGCAATCTGGAATAAAATTTCGGAAAAAGCTGGCTTTAAACAAGATTGTCCCATACCAAAAGTAACCGTTTTTATACTAATTTATAATGATAATCATACTCTTATTTAATATTTAAACAGGGTATGTACAAGTTGGAAAACTTCTCTATAACTGCTCAAGAAGGAAACTTACCAGTTGTAAAAGAAAAATTCAAGTTAATTATTACTATTATCGACATGAACAAACCAGTAATGTGCCGCGAAATAAATATCGCATATTTTTTCTAAATCTACAAATTAATGCCAAATTGACTCAATGAATCAATGAACTTATTTTAACAATATTAACATGAATAAAGAGACATTTGAAATGTGTAACGACTTTTTTATTGAACTAATTTAGAACGTTAAACCACATTAAATTTCTAAAACTAATGTTTGAAGTTTAGAAACAAACTATACCTAATCCTTTATCAGTTATTATAGTTAATCTAGCGACCAAGTAGTCGAAATTGCTGTTTTTCAGAACTGCGCGCTTCATAAATTTTGCCAAATTTCTTTTCCTTTCCTTTCATGATAACATTTACATTTTAGCGTATGATATTGGAAACTATTGAATAAATTAATTAACTTTTTCTTGTATAAATACAGCGCAAAATTTTTAATTAAACATCAAACAAATCTTGTAACAAAGACAATATGGCGATAACTACCAGTCTTCTCTTGTTTGCTTTTGCAACTTTCGGTAAAAACTAAGTTATTTATTCTATCTTGTTCAAAAAAACATTTGCATTTAGTTTATGGCGAAGTCATGAACGACATGCAGTGGGCAAACATGGATCCGAACATGGTGATGGATATGGACAAATACACAATGATCGACGAACGCATTGTAGGTGGATATGAAGCTGCCGAAGGAGCATTTCCTTACCAAATATCTTTGAGGAACAACAACAGGCATTTCTGCGGTGGGTCAATCATAAACGAACATTGGATTTTGACTGCTGCTCATTGCGTCCAAGGGTAAAAATTTTGATATTTCGAATTTCCATAATTTTCATAAACCTTAATTTTGTTGTACCGGTTATGTTTGAATATTTAAGACAAACACCCTATGGAATGACAGTCGTTGTCGGTACAAACTCCTTAACAAGCGGAGGAACCGGTTACCACGTAGAACAAATGATCCCTCATACCGGTTATTCCGGATATAATGGGATCGTTAATGACATAGCTTTGGTGCGAGTTACCAGACCTATTGTCTTCAACGACCGCGTTAAAGCAATTAGTTTACCAACTCAAGAATACCCAGCTGGTACACAGTTAACTTTGAGCGGATGGGGCAAAATCTCGCATCCCGGCAACTCTCTACCCAACAAATTGCAGACGCTTGACATGACTGAAATCAGTTTGCAAGATTGCGCCGGGCAACATAGCGGAAGACAAATTTATGACACTAATGTGTGCACGCTTAGTCCTTACGGACAGGGTGCTTGCCATGTAAGAATTGATTTTTTCAGTGAGAAGTTATTTTTAATTTTGACATTTTTAATTTTTCAAGGGCGATTCTGGTGGTCCCTTGGCTCATGAAAATCACATCGTTGGTGTCGTTTCTTGGGGAATTCCCTGCGCAAAGGGCAAACCTGATGTCTTCACAAGTGTTTACTCATACGTTGATTGGATTGAAAACAATACTTATTGATTTATTGATGATATTATTGCTAGGTGTAAACATTTTTGTTTTTGTTTCAAAAAATATTTTTAGCCGAATTCAGAAATCGTGCTTTTGTTTATGAAGGACAACGAAAACAAAATGATAACATAAAGCAACAAAATGTAATATTGCGCGAATTTAACTGGAAATTGAAAATGAAAACTAATCTCTAATTGGTACCAAGCATTTGAATAAAACTTTGTAGTAATTTACATTCAACGAATTAATTAAATTTGCATATTGTGTTGATAAGAAATAAATAATGTAGCAATGAATTATATTTGGAGCACTTAATCGACATTTCTTCCTGTCCCTCCTGCGTAGTCTGTGCAAATGTGATAATTATTTAAACTTAAACTACTTACTTGTTACACGCACAAGTTAAAAGTATAAAAGCGACAAAAAATAATTCAACAGCGTATATTTGAGTCACGAGCCAAGTCAATAATTCAATATGTTGGCTTTATTTGTTGTTTCTGTCTTGGCATTAATTGCTCTTCGTAAGTTTCAAAAGTTTAAACAAAACGCGTTGCAGTTTTAATGCATTTAAATTGTGTTTTAGCATCATGTTACTGTAGCGATCGAATAGTTGGTGGTATAGATGCTGAAGATGGCAAATTTCCATACCAAATATCAATGCGAATGAACCGCACTTTTCATTTCTGCGGTGGTTCAATCATCAACGAAAATTGGGTTTTAACAGCTGCACATTGTGTCCACAAGTAAAAGAATTATTTTGCTTGACGTTTTTGATTAACATTTTAAATTTGTATTTAATAGTCAAAAACCGGACAATATGCAAATTGTAACCGGTTCGAATTCATTGAAAGAAGGTGGAACATTCTATGAAATCGAAAAACTAATCCCGCATCCTCAATACATCGAACAAACAATTACGAACGACATTGCATTGGTTAAACTGAAATCGCCCATTACTTTGGGCGATAAAGTCGAAAAGATCAAACTATCGACATCGAGTCCTAAAAATGGCGACGGAGTTATACTGACTGGCTGGGGCCTAACGCAATATCCGTTTCCGGAAAATTCAACAGTCCCAGTCCCAGACAAACTTCAAATGGCAGACTTGAAAGTGATCGATGCAGTTTCCTGCAATACCAAGTTGATGGTACCAACTGTAGTTGTTCCCTATATGCAAATCTGCACTTTGACACATGAAGGACAAGGAGCTTGCATGGGTGACTCGGGTGGTCCTTTGGTCAAAGACGGAACGCAGGTTGGGGTCGTTTCGTTCGGTGTACCGTGTGGCAAAGGACGACCTGATGTTTTCACCGATGTGTCTTTCTTTTTGAGTTGGTTGAAAAGGGAAAGTGGTGTGGATTTTGGTACCACTACAGGTGGACTACTGGGATTGCCACAAATCGCAGGACTATTGGGTAACATTCCATTCAGCTTCAGCGATGCTGATTTGGAGGAATATGTTGCGGCGCCCGAAGCATAATTTTCAGGATACAATTAAGAAACGCAGAAACGAAGCGCAAATAAACAAATCGAATGTATGATGCAATAAGTATTCAAGATAAGGCTAAGATAACACCATAATTAGCTTGAATATTAGAGCACTTCTTTCATAGAAAATAATGTTGGTTGTGGTTTTTATTGATAAAATAAATGGTGTGCATAAAATATTTCATTTATAATTAAAGAGTGATTGAAAAGTAATGAAAACCAGTTAAGTTTCGAACCACAAATAAATGTCAAATTATGACTATTCGCGGTCCTCACGGGGTGGGCGATATCTGCTATCAAATTTATAGTTTTATCCAGGGTAATCGATTTCTGAATTTGGTTTGTGATAAGCCTAAATATGCATGTTAACCTTATTTGACTTTGTTTAAAATGACAGATGGCAGCAATTAACCTTGCTTGATCTTGTATAAAATGACAGAAGGCAGCAATTTCCCCCTCCTCAAAGCGCCATCTTTTGGTTGCTGGTTTCCGCCAATATGATTTGTATGTGATTCTAACATTATTTATTACTCTTTACTACTTTTCAAACACCCTGTATATTCCATTACGAGGGTTAAAACGGAATTTGGCAATTAATGCAAATTATATAAATATTCCCAAAATAAGATATGGTTGTGCAAAAAGGACTCTGCGGGCAGGTATGACCCATTTTAAACAAAATGAGATATTTCTAAGATTTACTGGCGAATTCGTTCGACTACAGTTTTTATCTAAAAATTACATAGAATTTAAAAATTCAATTAAATTGCGGATATAAACTGATATGTACAAACAAATTAGCGAATAATTGCCAGAAATATCTTATTTTATTCAAAACCTAATTCATATACAATGTAACTCAAAGTACATTTAAAAAAAAAAAACATTTGCGTGGCGATATTTAGTGAATTATCAATAAATGTTATATTCAGTTTCGAATCCTCTTAAAATTAAAATTTAAGTGCGTTGACCAAAGTGTATCAAACGTGTCAATGTATGAACAATAGAACCAACTTGTTTCTTTCGGTCTAAAGTATTACAGCTTGGAACATTACTCATACAATCAAATGCCATTAGACGATTGACGAAAGACAGGATCTTCAATAGATCGATATCCTGCGCGCGTTCCCCCAACTCATCACACAAAGCCTGTATGAACCACGCACCTCTGTTAGGACTGCGAAAACTGTAATTTCCAATTGGCGTTGCGTACATGAAAAGATAATCGGGTCCAGGTGGCATCAACGCCAGATTAGATTGCGTTCGGTTAACAACGCTATCGAACTCTATCTGACAATCAATCCCAGGGTCAACCTCACCACCTCGACATGCTTGAATGAAAAACAATTTTGGTTTGCCATCCAGGGTCGGATTAGGTATTGCAGCAAAGGGTTTCCACAGATTTTCAATTCTGTACATTTCGTCACGTGCGGCTAACTCATTCGTGTCACCATGCGTCATCACGACCACAACGAGACAATCGTAATTGGAATGATCCATCTGTGCCGCTGTTTATTTGAAAATTAAAAATGTTTTTCAATAATAACAATTAACTAAATTACCATTTTTCAATGCTTGTTGAATATCGCCGTATTTGAAATCATTGTAGATGTTTGTTAGAAATTGGAGCGCTCTGAAGGTTTTTTCTATTTTTCTGCAATCAATTTCTGTGCCATTTCTGTTCGAATATTTTTGCATATCAAATTTAAAATGATTAAACACCAGCAAAAGTCCACGTTTTTCTGCTTTTATGGGATAATACATAATGTTTGTTTCATTAATCTTTTCTAATGGATTAACAGAATCAATAAAAGAAGGACTTCTTGGTTCGTTCTGCTTCTTTTTCGGAAGTTTATCAACGGGTTTGTCTTTTTTAAAACTGAAAATAGTTTATTAGAGAAATTTGACAAATTTTAACTGTTAAGAACTATTATTACCTTAAAAACTTTTTAAGTCCATCAATTTCGTCCTCGTCGTTTTCGTCGTTTTGATGTGTTGGTTGATGAGAATCCATTTTATTAATATTCTATATCGTTTAGTTCGGAAGCATTTCAAAAAATAGGTATATTACAAAAAGTCAAAATTATCGGTGTTTGAGGAAACTCAGCGATAAGAGAAGAGATAAAATTCCCGTATGTTTAATTTTTGCCAGCAGTTGATTAAATATTAGCTTGAATTAAATTGCATATCCTTTGTTTGCGTTTTGCGATTAGGATCATAAAGCTTTTTGCAGGATTAATAAAATACCTAAATGTATTGAAATAGTGATTTTTATTAATTTACTTAATTAAATGCAGTACAAAGTTTAAAACCATTATGAAGCTATCGGTAAAAATGTATTAAGCGTGTAAGTGAATGAACAATTGTACCAAATTGTTTCACATTCTTGTTAGAATTCAAAGTCAATCGGTTATTGACAAAAGTTAGTATTGATTGCAAATCGTGCTCTTCGGCATGTTTGCTTATTTCTTCACACAAAATTTGCATAAAAGTAGAACCTTGCCCCGTGTACATGAACAGGAAATCAGCCATTGTTGGTATTTTTATCGTCTTAGTTCGCTTCCTGCTTTCCATACCATCAAATTCAATTCGCGGTCCTACATCAATTTCATCCGTTGCATAATCTTTATCGGCCTATTATAAAACACAAGTAATGTACTTAGTAATGTTAATATTTTTAATTGTGTATTGTAATTTTTATACTTGAATGAAAAACATCTTAGGTTTGCCTGCCAAAGTTGGGCATTTATTTGCAACAAATGGTTTCCACAATGTCTCAAAACTGTAACTTTCGCCACGTGCATGCATTTTTTCCAAATCGCCGTAAGTTAAAACCACAACTACCAAACAATCATTTTCGGTATGATCCATATTAGCAACTGAACAAATAAGATGTGATTTTAATGTAAACAGAACACATGAAAAACATTTATTATTGAATTTAATACAAAAGATAGCGCTTTAATTAAAATTTTAATTCAATTTTGTCAATGCGTTTTTTACCAATCTTTAAATGCTGTTCCAAATCTTGATACTGATTGTATTCTTGTATCATTGTTTGAAATTTGAGACGTTCGAAAGTCTCCTTAATTATTTCACAATCCTTTTCTGTACCCAATCTTGGTTGGTTATCTGCGCAATGATTCAATATCAATACAAGTCCACGATTTTTGTGTCCCATATTGTACAAGTCTTCATTTTTGGCCGGAATTATAGGTTTGTTAAAAACATGTATCTTTTCTTGTATAGGAGAACTACAATTTTCATTAAATTTGAATGTTTTAAATCATACAAACATTTTTCTGAATTTATAATAAATAATTATACCTGGTAGTTGGTTGAGCATCAATTGCATCCATGTTGTTTCGTATAGATAAATGCTTCTAACCGTGTTAAATGAGCAACAAGAGTGAAATAAACGAAAATATATAATATCAATTCCTGGTAAACTGTGATAAGGATATTCAGATAAGGAATCAGATGATGTCAAAATGTAAATATAAGTAGAGGTACTCAAATTATATTTATTATGTCGCCTGCAAAGTTTATTCACATTTATTTTAATGATCTAAGCGTAAGTCAGAGGTGATCATAACAGTCAAGGCAGATTTTCGTGAATTTTTTAAGTACAAGGTCAATTTTTGTTTTGCATTCCAAAACATCTTATAAACAATAAAATACACAATAAAGCGAATGAAATGTTAACACCGCAGACGCATACTTGAACGACAAGGCGTTTAATTATACAACATAGAATATATTGAGTACAAAATAATAAGATTAATTGTATAGTTGAACATTATTTAAATTATTTCTTAAAACGGAGCAAACGCGTCAATGAGCTGACGATAGAACCGACTTGCTTTTTGTCATGTATCTCAATGTTAAGAGCATTACTATAAAAATTGTAAGCCATGTTCCGGTTAACGAATGTGAGTATTGTGAGTATATCTTGTCCTTTTTTTGCGCGCTTCAAAAGTTCGCCACATAGCGCCTGAATAAAGTAGGAACCATTCTCAGGATGTCTGAAGCTGTAATGATCTAAAATGATTTCAGTATTGTAATTCAGTTGTGTATTTATGTTATTTTATGTATTAAGATACCAATTTGGGTCGAAAACATAAATAAAATATCTGCGTGAGATGGCATTTTCATATCGCCCAACTGACTGGGAACTGCTACGCCACTATCATGTTCTGTACGATAATTGGCCATTACTCCAGGATCTGTATTTGCACCACGACATGCCTAAAATATGTTAGGTGCAGTTAGGGTAATAACATATACAGGGTGTTTCAAAAAATGGAGTCGATTTGAATTTGCCGCCTTGGCATTCCAGTGATTTCATACTTACAATTGGTTTCTTTAATTATAATTCACACGTCAGATAACGTCAAATCATTAATTCACGGTGACATTTTCAAAATGGTGGTAAAAATATATAGTTATACAGGATGTTCCAGTTAAAATATCCCACTGGGCACTGGCAGATTGTTGAGCTAAAACTGGGTTGAAAAGTCTAGACTATATTCACACACCCACTTGCAAATTTCGAAAACCGTTCTCATTGGTTAAAATTGAACGTCTGAGGGTCTGATTGGTTAAATTGAAAAATTCCCAATTCGCAAGTGTGCGAATCTAGCCTAACAGCAACTTTCTGAGGCTTCAGCTATTTTTAAGTTGTTAACAACCTTTCGTAGTTATTAAGGTGATTTAATTTTGTTGAAGCAATAAATAAAGGTATATTTGTATAGCTAAGTTTGTAATAATATCTCTCATTGATCAACTTACATTACAAATACCACTCTAGCCTCAGCATTTTGCTATTAGTCTTTTCGACTCAGTTTTCGCTCAAGACTTAAGAATCTGCCACTGCCCGTTGGGGCGTTTTAGCTGGAGCACCCTGACGAGCCGTGGTGCGAACCTAACCGAAATTTTAAAAATGCGTCAAATTCAATCTACTCAATATTTTTGGAACACTCTGTAAAAATATTAATAACAAAAAATTGTGCAACTTTACATTAATAAAGAATAGTTTAGGTTTTCCAACCAAACTTGGACAATTGTCGCCAACGAATGGCTCCCAAATTTCTTTGAAGTCATACGGCATGTCATTTGCAATCAGCATATTGGAAGTTTCCCCGTGAGTCATCACGACTATCACTAAACAATCGTTATCAGAATGGTCGGTTTTTGAAACTGAAATTTATCACTTTTAAATTGCAAAACAATTTTGAATATTTAAAATTGCAAGTACCATTGTTTATTTTATTTTTAATTTGTTTGAAAGTCAGGTCTTGACAAATAGTAACATCAAATTTCAGTGTCTCCAATGTTTGCTTCATGGCTTGGGCATCTTTCTGAGTTCCGTTTCTGTCCACACAATTGTCATGTTTAAATTTGTAATGATTGAAGATTATAGCAAAGCCACGATTCTTGTTACTGAAATTATAATAATCCTCGTCTTCTAATTGAACAGTAGGAATTTTGTTGATATGTTTAGAATCGTCAAGTTCGTCTAAATCAACCTGATGTGAGTCAGCCGTCTGGGTTGATTCTTCTTTTTTATTTCTTTTAAGCCAACTGTGAAATAATTTAAATAATATTACAAACGTGCAAGCAAGGTGACGGTCACCGGTCACCTGCTCTCCGATCAAATTCACGTACATTTTCATTTTCAATTATTTTGCAAACTAATGAATACTTCAACTCTACTTACGATGGAAGTTGAAAAAGTTTGCTAATATCTGGTTCATCAACGGGAATCTCATCGTTGTTAGAAGCATTATTAGTAGCTGATAGATTTTCGGCCATTTTAATGTGGAACTTAGTTATTAGCAAGTTTACAATTTATCACACAACTTCACAAGAAACTTAACTAACTTGATTTAAGTCTGGTTAGAAAATAAATAACTTAGCACTAAGAAGACTGCCGGTATAACCACCAATTACGAACCTCGAACTTAAACTGTCGATATCTCGGTAGTGTCGAGTTGCGCGCGTTTGTTTTAATCCAACTTAATGTAACGCGGACGCTCGGACGTTTTCGGATCAGCATGGCAAGATCCCAAACGCAACTTTGACTTTCATTCATTTTATGTATAGCTTTATTTTTACCATCGTAATTCGTTTTCACTGAGACAGTTAATGAATCATGCTATTTGCATTTGTGCTTTATAACAACATATTTACATTTTAGCGAAAAAAATTGAAATAAAAGAGTTGAAAGTATACCCAACAAAATGGTTAATAAATGAAAATATTATTTTATAATCAATAAAATTTATTTTTTACATAAATTGTCGCTTATTATACATATTGTATATTAATAATAAATTTCTTCAGTCATTTAAATTTTTGGGTCTCGTGACGCCACGATCTCAATGATAAAATTTAAAAATTTAAGGGTTTGCAAAACTGACAAGACTGAATTCCAGAACAAAACTTAACTAAACCTAAGCCTAAGGTACTTAAGTCATCTCTTCATGCTTAATTTAAATGCATACATATGCCAACTGGCAAAGGGGGATGCTTCGTAGCCGTTATGCTTATGAGATGACCTTTATACTCGTCGCTCGTTGCTCGTCGCCAGTCCTCACCCTTGTTGAATTCTAAATTCCAAAGCCTTCTTTCCACGAATGATGCAATGCGTTGCATCGTTGCAAGCGATGCGCAACTAACTTATTAATTAAGTTATAATACAAGGCAAAGATGCCAAAAACCAATGTTTTGAATTAAAGACAACAGCACGAGTTAACGAACTAACTATCGAACTAACTTGTTTTTTGTCATTGTTGCTCGTGACATTGTGCGCCATGTTACGGTTAACAAACGTTAGTGTTCTAAGTAAATCTTCGTTAACTCGCTGTTTATTTAATTCATCACAGAGCGCTTGTATAAAATATGAACCGTTTTTATTACATCTATGGCTAACATAGTCTGAAACAACAATCAACAATATTTAGTTTTTTAAATTATTTTTGGCAGAAAAAATCATATTATTACCACACTGGGTTGAGAACATAAACAGCATGTCAACATGCGAAGGCAGTTTCATATCACCCATATTTTGATTTATAGTTAGGCATACTTCTTCTGGTTTGCCTGGGTTCTGTGCACCATCGTAAGCAGCACGATAACTACGTCTTCGTCGTCTTTGTTTTTGTCGTCGGTTCACTAAAACACCATCATCGGTGTTTGTCCCTCTACACGCCTAAAAACTTGTATTTTAGAATCAACTAATTTTTCTAATAACATTTATCATAATTTACATTAATAAAAAATAGTTTTGGTTTGTCCATTAAAGTTTTGCATACATTGCCCGCAAAGGGCATCCATATCTCTTCAATGTTATACAGGGCATCTTTTGCAAACAATATATTGCCATCTTTTCCATGTGTCATAACAACTATTACGAGGCAATCAGTGGTTGAATGATCTTCATCAGCAACTAAATTTTGAATTAGACCAAAATAATGTACACATTTTAGTTAATTTTAGCCACGTTTTATTTACCTGATTTTATTTCTTCTTTAATTTTTGCCAATGTTAAGTCTTCGAAAAGTTTAACTTCAAATTTTAGTTGTTTCAATGTTGTCATCATAGAATTCCCATCTTCTTTTGCTCCCAATCTCTCTTCATACGTAATACCATTAATTTTATTAAATATTAAATGATTAAAAATTATTGCACGGCCTGGATTATTAGAATTTATTTTGTAATAATCTGCAAATTCGCCCTCAACTAAAGGAACAATGATATTATCGTTTTTTCGTTGGTCTATTAAGCTTTCTGATGATTTTTCCATTTCAAAAACTAAAGTGTTTTTAAAACTTGGTGTTTATAGAGCTTAAATTTAAATATTAAACCGAAACTGCTTTGGAAAAAATCTAAACCAAACTGATGCTTGAGTGTAAAGTTTGCATTTATCTACTTGATACGGATGTATGCGGTACTTTTAAAACGTTATGGTTTATATGTATAGTCACTGAGCTCGTTATCAGGAACATTTTATCAATTTTATATTCGAAAATCACACCAGAATTAAACAAACGTAATAGTGTGAGTAATAAAATAAATAAAGGGAGAAATTAAAGAATCGAAATCGATTGGTTTAATTTTTTGCAAAATTCTAATTTTACAAGGTGGTAAAATAAAAGGCAAATAATGAAAATGTGTATTTTTACACTTCTGTGCTATGTTTATTCTCGATTGAATTGTGCTTATCTTAACATACATTATCCATACAACATAAATAACATATAAAATAACATACGTCGTATGTCCACGGACTGTGTTTCAAACATGGAAAAACTCGTGATTTTGATTATTCTGAAAAATTTTGGGAGAAGCCATCTTCCTTGTTTTCAAATCCCCAAATCAGTTATCAGGTTGACTTTCAGTTTTAACGTTTCTCAATTAAAAATTTTGACTTTTTTGTGAAAATTGAAAATCAATAATTTATTTTTAAAATCGATAGAAATGCATTATACAGGGTGTCCCGTGACAAAAGACCCACCGAGAACTGGCAGATTCGGAGCGAAAACTGAATCGAAAAGTCTATACAAAAATTCTTAGGCTAGAGCCGTTTTCGAGTTTGAAGCACAAGTTGACCAGTTAGAGTGTAGATTCAAAATTAGCATAGGTGGTCATGAAAAGAAAAATATATCCTTTGTTTTTGTTAACTGTGTACATTATTATTATAAATGAAAATTCAACAAATGTCAGTGATGATTGAAAATTGTTCACAGTTTAGAAACGATAAACCTTAAATTCAATCTAACAACTGATTTTGGCGCTTGAAAACAAAAAGGAAAGCGTCCCCCAAACGGGTTTCCAGAAAAATTAAAACTAGAATTATTTTCCCTCATTGAAACCCTACCTGTGAACATACTGTATTTAAACAATTGTATTTAGTTTGGGATTGAAATATAAATAACGGGTCAAACTGCTAACGATTGAGCTAATTTGCTTCCCGCCATGAATTGGACTGCGAGGATTATCAGCTTGATTATCAAAAGCAACTCTTCGATTTACAAATGTTAAAATGCTAAGAAAATCGTAGTTTTTATAACGACTTTCCAGCTCTAAACATAAAGCATAGATAAACCATGAACCTATGCCTGCATCTTCAAAGCCATAGAAGCCTGGCTGCGTTGAAAACACAATTAAGAAATCCGCCATTATAGGAATTGTTAGTGTTGAAACATTGCGGTCTTCTGTTTCACCACCATCGAATTCAATTCGTACTTCTTTTCCTTGATCGACTAATTTTCCACGACATGCCTAATAATATCAAACACAATTTTCTTTCAAGATTAAAATTATCTATAATAATTACATCGATAAAAAACAATTTTGGTTTTCCAATCAAACCAGGACATAAATCGCCTTTGAACGAGGTCCAAAATAAATCCGGATAATACTCTCTATCAGCAGCTTCTATATAATCCAATCTGCCGTGCGTTATCACAACCACCACTAGACAATCCACATCATCATATTTCATTGAAGATACTGCAATTAAGTCAGTTTTCTTTATGTTGAATCTACTTTTAGACTTTTAAAATAATTTATACTCGATTTTAATGCATTCACAATATCACGGTACTCTAGTTGTTCATAAATTTGTATTTCAAAACGGAGTGTCGTCAAGGTCTTAAAAATGCGATCTCTGTCGATTCCATTCTCAATGTGATTGAAAATGTACGCAAAACCGCGTTCGGCATGATTCATTTTGTAACAGTCTTCTGAAGGATGTTGAATTCTCGGCATTTCAAAGCTTGTTTGAGATTGGGAATTAATCTGGGCGGAATCATCAATATTTTCACTAACAAATTAACAATTAATAATATATTGATAAATTGATATTTAATTAAGAATTAAGTTGTAGATAATAAGTTAACATACTTTAAACTTCTTTTTGATGTTGAGTCCGCATTGTCCGACATTTTACTACTTTAAACACTTTTTTATGAATGTTTACCTGCTCAAGTCTAAAATTAACTAAAAGCTGACGCAAATTTAAAAAGTGTATAACTTAACTTAATGCTCGTGCGGATATATTCGTTGATAAGATAACAACATTTGTTTTGTTATTAAAAGCTGTATTAATACTAGGAATTAGAAATAAAGGAGGGAATTGTTGGTATTTACTTAAATAAATAAAACACATTGCAATAAATGCACTTCCATTTTCATTTTTAATTCACTATAAGAATTAAGTATTGTGTGTTTTACGGATTAGAGCCGTCGCTTCTCCGGGCCGCTAAATTCATCTTTCCTCACTCGAGTCACAATGGACACTCGGCGTTCGGCGTCGCGACGCAGGAATTCGAGAAAACTGCCAGCGAGGGGAAAGGGAGCCCAGGGCCGGCGCGACTAAATACGGGGCCCTACATAAAATCATATTGGGAGCCCTTACCTAACGCATAAAACACGTATTATTTAATTAGATATTAATTTATTTATTTAATAAGAACATGAAGGAAAAAAATAATAGAAAATATATGATAACAGCAAAAGATGGTAAGAAAAATATTAGGTAAATTAAAAAAACATTTTCGGACTTTGAAGCAAAAATCTTTTAAAATAGCATCAAAATCTAATTCTCTCAAATCCGCGTAAAGTGCATATTTTAAAATAATAATAGCAGTGCTTTTGGGGGCCCCATCAAACGCAGGGCCCCACAAAAATTTGTCGGTTACATCGGCCAAAAACCGGCCCTG
>JARJDT010005456.1:0-12168 GCA_030264655.1 Leptusa sp. GC000079
AGTTTACTCCAGATTATACACAAAAACGTCGATATTCTTGCAGCTGTTTGCTATCTGGGCCATTTCTTTTCTCATAATGGTAAGTACACAATCATCTCCCTAAAGGGGAGAAGTTTTTTGGCTTTCGTAACTTTATTTAAATAACCTGCAAACCGAAATGTTACAATTTTAAGTAACTGTATGCATACTTATCCACCCTGCAGTATGCATACTACAGGGTGGACTTGCATAAAAATATCTATTTTCTGTTATTCTATAGTCGTTACCTTATTTTTTTATAATTTTGTGGAAAATTGAAAATGTTCATAGCTTCAAGATTGGAAAATAGAAATTTAAAACTAATTTCTCTCCAGATTTTACAAAAACGTGATTTGTGGTTCTTAATGAAATCAACAATTTTTAATTTAAATAATGAATATTCAAAAAAAAGTTGCCAATTAGCAGTTATTTTACTATTAAACTTTCAACTCTTAATTGTTACTAGTTTTTGAAAAGATTTTCTGGCACTAGTCTGCACAGTCTCTCTTGAGAGGAGTCAGGAGGTGCAACATTTTTGATTCACCCTGTATATGATCTATCGGCACAAATAATTGAAGTTATTTGTTTTGTTATTTCTTCATTTCCTCAGAATATAAACCAAATTTAAACATCTCTTAATAGATCTGTTGACATTTTAAACATTTGTCCCGCGCGCCTTAGCTGTAAGCCAATTGAATATTTAACGGTTTTTTTAATCCCTTTGGCGCGAATTTGTTTCTTTGTTGTTCAATAATAGAAAAGTTGCTTCGCTGAGTTTTGCAAACATCTTTCTCTCTTTTTCTGCAGCTACCACCTTTATTGGGTGTTTGGGGTACGCTGGGACAAAACCCGAACACATTCTCATGTACAATACTTGAAAAAGATGGCAAATCGCCGAAGCAGATGATCTTCCTGGTCGGTTTCTTCTTGCCATGTTGCAGCATTACCATTTGCTACGCTACAATCTATTATAACGTGCGAAAAAGTCAAAAGAAAATGGAAATACACAGGTAAATCGAGTTTTGACGATAAATCATTGTAAAATTTAATACTATTTAATTTTTTTTCTTATCAATAAATAGGTCACAACATTTGTATGGAGATAAGCGAACACGTCGACGCGAACGCGACGATAGAAGATTAACAAATTTGATGTGTATTATTTTCGTTAGTTTTGTTTTGTGCTTTTTACCATTGACCATTACAAATGTATTCGAAAAGAGTATCAATATGGCTCCAATAATTCAAGTGATTGCATCAATTTTGGCATGGCTGTCGAGCGTTATCAATCCGCTCATTTACGCCGTTAGTAACAGACAATATCGTGAGGCTTACGCCACTTTGTTCCACCTCATGAAAACTAAAGTGGCTTATACCGAATCCAAGCAAAACTCAAAATCGCGTCCCTCATTGAGTGATGTACCCTTATCCTTAAAAGCATCTATCATTAAATCTTTACCCTAAACTTTCCAAGGGACCAAGACTTATTCTTTAATAAATGCATCAAAAGTAAGTGCCATTTCCATATTTGCGTGATAGAATAGAAATACATAAAACTTCCAAAGTATCACTTAGCTTAAAGTTGTAGTTACCACAATTTGAACAAAAATAGTTAAATTGTTTAAAATCAAAATTGAATTGAGTTTTGATTTAAGTACATTTAAGGACATTGTGATTTCATTAGGATATTGTTTAATTGTATATTTTTATATTATGATAACAATTATTATGTAAATTAGGATAATATGCTTTGTATACATAATGTTGATTACTTTTTCAATAAATTTTGTAAAAATAACCGGACTCGAGAATAAATCCCTATTTCCGGTTCTATTCCCAACAAAATAAATAAGGTTTCCATACTCCACATGCTTACCGCAACATAATAAACACTTATTTCAAATAAACTAAACTGTGTAAGGACTCCACAAAACTTTCTGATTTTAAGACCGATTGATTACGCGTTGTGCATGTTGTTTTTTAGGTTAGGTATTTTCCGATCTGGCCCAAAATGTAATCAGATCTATTCCCAATGGGTAGCCACCACCTGTAAAAATTTCAGCTCGATCGGATCAGCGGTTTAGACGCTATCGTGTTCACAAATTTAGTGCGTACCGACGCACATACATACATACATACATACGCACGTACATCACTCCAAAAACAACTTTTTTGTTCAAAATGGGCCAATACGTATACTTCTTAGCTATAGGTGTACACCTAAGACCGTGAAGTAAAAAATATAAAATATGTGTTATAGAAGAACATACACACACATACACATACAAAATAATGACATATTTAAAAAAAATAACCTAAAATTGTTTTAATTATTAAAATGATTTATAACCGACCCCCTGTATATTATGTACATTTAATATGATCAAAGTAACAAGGTATAGTAGTGCATGGTCTAAGGTATGGTATCGTGTAATATTTTGTTATAAGTAGAGCTGGCAATATGGCCAAAACACAGCAGTATACGTGATAACGTGGCAATGTATACATAATGAAATATTGCTTGAGAAGCAATCAAACAAACGATACAATTTCCTTGAAATATTTAACTCCTTTTCACAATGCAATTATCGTTGTCTCCCAATTACTAAAAAGTTTTCATCACAAAAACGTTGGCCCCCAATACAAAAATTTTAAAATATACGATCTTAGTATATCATTATCATATAATGTTATTACGATAATAGAATGTATACCTAGAAGATAACATTCTTCTGTAACGTCTATATCTGAAACATAATTTAGTGGTGTGTGGTTTTGATTTGTAGAAAAGTTTTCTATAAATAATAAATATTTAAACCAACTAACCAACTCATCATTCGCCTTTTTGTAAATTTACCCAACCAAAAAGAATATCTTATCCGCTCGCTAAAAGAAGTTTTTATGTCATTACCATTATGTTCTTGTTTTCATCACACATCATAACTGCAGATCAACACTGATCAAATTTAAAAACTATAACTTCAGTGCTTTTACCGCCAATTAAAATTTTCCGCGTGTTTTAAGCATATATTCGCACCATCTATTATGGAAGCACCGCACTAGTAGTTGTGTTAACTTGGTTGCGTACTTGTGAAATAAATTTGTAATACGATTTCGACTGGCATTTGGTTCCTGTTTCCTTGCTTGATTTAATAACCTAATAATTACGAATTATAACGTCAATAAATAAAAAAAATCTTTAATTTTTATTTTAGTTACATGCTACGGAGCAGTTATTAATTTTCCACAAGTATGAAACATTAAATAATGATCATAATTATTTGATGACCTGCCAGTAACCAAAATTTAACCAACTAAGCCACTCGAAATTGCCTATAGGTTGTGTACTGTGTCGGATTTATATGAATGTGTATGTGGATTGAGGCTATGCATGGGCATATGGAGGTGTTTCGAGCAACTTTCAAGCTAGTTCACTTATGTGTTCACTCACTCACTCTCGTTTATAGCAAGCCAGGTTTTTGGTTTATTTTACTTGTGTTTTTAGTGTTCCTTTGACAACTAAAACCGAAAGTGTGTTTGGCTTTTGGCTAACAAAATTCGTGCGAATTTTGTTCATTTATTTAAAGAATTTTGCAGTGATTTGTACATAATAAAAAATCAATTAATTTCTAGTATTAGTGCTCATTTAATATAGTCATTAGTGCATGGAATCATCCACATGCAATTGTTTTTTATTCGAGGGAAAACGTGTCGCCATGTTGAATTAATTGTAAGTAACTATTTACTTAACTTAACTTTTAAAATATTAAACCTACGTGTCCTTTAATTATGTTGCTAGAATTTTATTGTTCGAGCGTTATCTATAAGTAATGCATAGTATGCGTGGAAAAGAGTCGCCTTATCAAGTGAACGAGGCGATATATTCAAGTCGCCGCAGTCGATCGAATTCCCGCAGCCGACGGTATTCGCGCTCCAGATCAAGGTCGCATTCCCC
Organism: Leptusa sp. GC000079; assembly: GCA_030264655.1. NCBI lineage: Eukaryota > Metazoa > Arthropoda > Insecta > Coleoptera > Staphylinidae > Leptusa > Leptusa sp. GC000079. Next base: position 3,974 of record JARJDT010005456.1, read on the forward strand.
TGTGCCGGCACCTACAAGAAAAAGACGCAGCCACAAACGCAAGAAATTTCTGTTTTGTTTTACAACAATCGTATTGAATTTTCGGTTATTTCTACAGATCACAGACATGAACGCGCGTCACCCATTGAAGATGAGCGCGATTATCGCCGAGAAAAAGATTTCTACGAGGAAGAAAGAAGCAAGAGTTTGAGTAGGGAGCGTGAGCATCGTGAACGAGATCGAGGCAAAGATCGTCATTTTCGAGATAAGGAGGCTCATCGTGAGAAAGAACGGCATAGTCGGAATTCTAGTAGTAGTCGTTGGGGTGACGATCAGGGACGCTCAAGGGAGCGGGACAAGTATCGCGAGCGGGAGCGCGACCGAGAAAGGGAAAATGGGCGGGAGAGCGATGACAGGTTTGTTTCTTCTTTCAGAACATGCATAGGCTTCAAGAAGTAAACAATTATATTAAATTCATTGACAATTGACTGGGTTTTCATTTACATTGTTATTTTTTTTATTGAAATTAAACTTGAAACTTTGTTCAACTCTTATTCTAAATTTTTACTCAGACAAAAAAAGGGATAATCATAATTTTTTACAAGTTTTAATAAAAGAGACGATAATTTTAATAATTGAGAATTTGTAATATTAATATAATTTAAAAAAAAACTCTTAGATAAAACGGATGAGAATTGTTATTTGTTGAAGTTCTTGATTTCTTGAAATTTAAAAAATGTTTTCCTCAATGCAATAATAAGTTGATTTTGTAGTGATAGTTCATGTGGTGGCGCATTATTGGGCGCCAGTGGTTCGGAAATTATTGGTTACAAAAGTCAACCACCGAATCATACAATAATGATCAGAGGACTTGCTCAACACATTACAGAAAATGATGTACGTAACATGTATAATTATCTGTTTTGTTTATTTATTTTTTTACTTGCAATGCGAACTATGCTATATTAATGGTTTTGGTTTCAGATAAGACAAGATATAATACATTGTGGATTAATGCCGAAAGATATCCGTCTAATAAGAAAGAAAGATACAGGTAATAAACGAGCACAGCGCGCACTGTTTAGCAATTCGATATTTTCGAACATTTATTTTCTGATATGAATATGCTCTAAGTATAAACTTATAAACTATATTTGATAGTTACAAGCGTGAATTAAAGTGTATGAGATTGGTTGAGGTAATATTGCCACTGGTGTGTATTGTGCTGTTTAGGTGCATCACGCGGTTTTGCCTTTGTCGAGTTTTCAACGGTAGGAGAAGCAGTTCGTTGGATGGAAATGAAGCAGGTATCTTAGTTTACAAAAGGTTTATTGCAAAGAAAAAGTCGGGGACGACTTTCGCCACGAATTTTTATCGAGCACACATATTCAAACCAAAAACACAAGTAACATTTTCAATTTATTCTAAACATTCAATCAAATTTTCATTAAAGCAAGTAAGACATAAAGGCGGTGAATATAACCATATAAAATAAATATAAAGTCAATATAAAGATAAATTTAAATTGAAATTAAAAGTATTTCCGATTCCGTAGTTGGAAATTTCAAGCAAAATTTTTGATGAATTAAAAAAACAATAAAAGTAGAAAATCAAGCAAGTTGAGAGAAAAGTCAGTATCAGACCTAACGTCATCGTTTTGCCGGAATGCAATGCTGCCTGGCAGCAAAGGTCTCTTTAGTAAGAGGGGTGGGTAAAATATGTTCATAGCATCTTGCTAATCATCTTCTTTCCTTTTACAGGGTATTTTAATGCTCCAGGATCAGTATAGAGCTATCATGCAGTATAGCATTCCGAAAGAATTGTGTCCGCAATCTGAAAAGACGCCTTCACATAAAGCATCTGCTGATTGGTTTTGCATCAAGGTAAGTCGCTTACTTATTGAGATAATTTCTCAACCTATATTATTCGCTCAGTTTTGGATTTGTTGTTTTATTGTTATCAGTGTGGTGCACAAAATTTCAAGCGCAGGGAACTTTGCTTCAAGTGTCATGCATCTCGAATGGAAAGTGAGGAAGGTGGCAGTGGTAGTGACGAAATCTGCACGTATACTACCAAAAGTAAGCACATATTCATATTATTTTTTTAAGCAATCAGTGTATAAAGTGGTCAATGAACACTTTTTACATGTGTTGCTTACAACATTTTGACATTTCTCTTGGCGATAGCCAAATATTACTATAGGCAACCAATGTCTCGTATTAAAACACTAGTTAAATAAGAGGCCTTGTATTTAACTAGGGCACTAGGGGTTTAAAGTGCAACATTGGTTGCCAATAGTTATTGTTGGCTATCGCCAGAAGAAATGTAAAAATTTGCTCTTTTCAGACGTGAAACATGTCGGATGTCTAAAACATGATGTAACTCATATGATTCGCGAGGCTACTTTATACACTAGTTGCTTAAATAACTATTATCATTCTAAATTATGTTTTAATTTAAAATTTAATTTTGATATTTAGCAATAATGTTGAGAAATTTGGACGCGTTGACAACAGAAGACACTATAATGAGTGTCTTGAGTAATAACATCACTGATCACGTAAAAAAAATTTCGGCGGTTGCCATCGGCCGCGATCCATTAACATCAACTTCCCGTGGAATTTGCTACTTAGGCACCGAGTCTACCGTTGATGCACTAAGTATTTTTGGTGCTCTGAATAATGTAACACCTCCATTAAATATTGATGGAAAAACAGGTACAAATTAAACCGATTAGTTAATTAATTTATTGTTAATTAAATTGTTGTTGTGTGTTGTTAGTTATTTTGTCCTACTGCAAGTACAATATGGGTGACACGAAACATTTGTATTCGGAGCCAGAATCGACTTTTTCCAATGCGTCAGTTCCTACAAATTATAGTCTTAACGATGTGGACAGTTTAGCCGAGTATTCGGCGAACAAATACGCTAAAAACTCCGTCGAGTATCAGCACTATTACACTTATTATAAGAATTACTTTACTCAGCAAATCAATGCTGGGCATTCGATTACACTGCAGCAGGAGAATCAGATGGATGCGGCGAATGCTGCGGCTGCGGTGGCGCAATCAGCTATTCAGCAATTGCACGCCAATAAGACGTTTTTCGATTCCACACATATGTCTGTTCCTAACGGCACTGATGGCAAACGATATCGTAAGTTTACTTTTCTATCAGAGTTTGCCACAATAAAATATAAATATTTTTGGTACTATTTATATTTAAAATACTTTTTCTATATTTATTTGAAATAGTTTTTTTTAAGTATTTACTTAATAATTAGTTGATACACTTTAAAGAGTTTAAATAAATTTACGGCCTTTATTTTAAATTTTTATATGTAGATTTTGCGAGATTTTGTTACAGAAAATTTTTAAAATCATTTGATTTGTTATGTTAGAATTTCTTACAGAAAATATTCTCAGTTTAATGCATTTGAAATAGTTTTGAAAATAGGAAGCATTTTCTGGTTTGGATTAAAATACTTATGCCTAGTTGCACAGTTGAAGCTTAAGTAATAGCTTACCTAAGTCAAGCTTAAAGTATTGTTGGGAACAATTGTTGCTATGGAAATTTTAATCTTAAACCAATAGCTCCACTTAAGCCTTAACTGTGCAACTGGGCATTATAGTCTGCATAATTATTTGAACTCTGTATTTTGAAACATATACACGATTCACGTTTGAAACTAAGACCGCGAAGTAAAAAGGTAAAGTAACTCGTGCTAGTTTTATAAAACTGAACGTATCCCAACTATGTGACAGGACGCAAACCAACTCAGCATTTTGAAGTCAGCCTGTCATTGGCCTAAAGGCAATTACTTAAATTTTGCCGCGGTTTGAAATCAGTACTACCAATAAGTATAATTTATTTTTTTCATGGTCTGCTTTACCTTTTTTGAAACGCGAATCGTGTATATTAAATTTATTTCAAAAATACGAAAAAGTATTTCAAATGGTCTATTGAAATATTTATGTTTATTTTGGTAAGCTCTACTTTCTAATACTAGAAACTTAAAAAAATCAAATTTCCTGTAGCAATACCTGATGTTTCAAAGTACACATATGATAAAGCAAGTGGTTACTATTACGACTCAACAACGGGTCTCTACTACGATCAGAATTCGCAATATTACTGGAACAGCGTCATTCAAAAATACTTATACTGGGACCGCGAGAAGTTAACTTATATTCTAGCCCCAAGCAACTATGACCAGCATGGCGTTGTCCAGCCGCCTGTTGAAGACCAACTACAAGATACACCTACAAAGAAAACGAAACCTGAAAAACAAGACAAGGTCAAAGTGGCCAAGAAAATCGCCAAAGATATGGAGCGATGGGCCAAGACTCAGAACCAAAAGAAAGATGTCCAACCAGCAAGGTACAACGATAATTCGGGAAGCTACGGGAACGCTTCCGGATCAGCAGACATCGGTTTCTCGGTGTTGGAAAAGAAAGCAATGCCCATTCCCAATCCAATAATTAATACTTACACAGAATCAGACATGTCAAATGCTCAAACAACACCTTTAGTTGCCGCTTACGGCGGCGAAAGTGATACTTCCGACGAGGAAGAACCGAAAATCAACGACGTCGATTTCTTGGACTTCAACACGTTGATTTGCAACTTGTGCAAGCGCATGTTACCGAGTGCGGATGCGTTAAGCAAACACGCTCAATTCTCAGCAATACACAAGCAGAATTTGGAAAACTTAAAGTCGAAGAAGCGCAAATCCGATGGCATTTCCCAAGCGGATAAAGTGATTTATCGTGATCGTGCTAAAGAACGAAGGCAGAAGTATGGCGATCCTGATGAACCTGCTCCGAGTAAACTCAAAGAAAAGTACCTTAAATCGCGGGAGATTGAAGTGCCGGCTGTTACTTCCTCTGTTTCCGAACCCATTGGCTCGGAAAATGTTGGTAATCGTCTCCTACAAAAGATGGGTTGGACTGAGGGCCAAGGACTCGGTAAAAGCAACCAAGGCAGGACGACTATTATACAAGCAGAACAGAGAGTCAGCTCGGTTGGTCTTGGCAACAAATCAGGGACTTATCAAGCAGTCGCGGGGGAATCCTACAAAGATTGTGTTAAGAAGATGATGTTCGCCAGATACCAAGAGTTAGCTGAACGGGACTAACTTAATTTTTTCGTGCCAAGTAATTGACATACTATTGATTCATTTTTTGACTTTAATTTGTTTTCACATTTTATTATGAACAATTGATTCCTTAAAAAATTAAAATTACATAAAACCAACAATTTTCGTTTTTTTTGTACAATTCAGTTAAACATGTTTTAAATCCTTTGCTGTGATCATATTAAAGTCGATTATTGACAAACAAGGCTCACTCGGTGCCGGCATTACCATCATAACAGGTGATAATGGAAGAGGATCAGTTTTTGCTGATTTGCTTTGTTTCTTTCGGGGCAATTTGCTGCGAAATATTGTTTCGTCAACAGACGTATCACTGTCGTAATAAATATTAATTTCGGTGAAGTGAATCGGGGCAGCTATTCTTGTTGTTTGGCTTCTACTGGATGAAATGTTGCACGGACGTGTTTTATGTTTTCTTGTACTTCGTTTCTTTTTGACTTCTTTCGTCAACTTTATTGGTATAACTTCCATTAGGTGGTAATATTCTAGGAAGGTTTTGAGCAGGTTCCTACCACATCTTTTATCTGCGGGTTTGCGAATTTTTTTACCAATTAAGGAAGCGACACAAATCTGATAGGTATCTCTTAAAACTTTAAAAATATGTTCATAGTTGTGTAAGATTAAAGAAAGGATACAACTATCTTCTGTATAAGGTACAATCACATCAGATCCTTTAAGTTTGTATCCGTACATGGAGACTTCAAATGAGTACGCGTTCAATTTGTCGTTGTACGTTGAGCAAAAGAAACGCCTGGCGGTGCCAATTTTTGATCCACAGCAATTGTACATTGAGTTTTTAGCATCGAAATCATCCGCTAAATTCGCCATAAGTTTCGGAAACAACGCATGTCTTTCATTCCTAAACAAAAATTGAAGGACACAATATTTAAATAATTTTTAGAATGTCATATTTTTTTTAGAATAAATTGACGAAATTATCCTCAAAAATATCGTTTATTTGATAGTGTTTCGTAATTCTCTATAAAAATTTCAAAATTACTCGTTTGGTCGAAAAGTGTATAGACATTTTATGACTATTTTTTTTTTAATTCCTCCATTTTCTACTTAAATATAAAAACAAAATGTATACCGCTATTTTATTAGAATCTATTGAGTGGTTACTCGTACAAGATTTTTGTGAAACTCGTTTATCTTTTGCAATTTCACACTCGCATCACATCTTGTACTTCTACTCCAAAATAGTATTTTTTTCTTTCATAATTTACTTTTATTATAATAAAGTGACTCTTAAAAAGATAGACATTTTTTCCATTTATCTTCAAAAAAGTCGTTTGTTTCAAAGAAATTATAATTTTTTTCTTTATTTTCTTGTCAATAAAAGTTTTAAATCTCCTACAACTATTTTTATTTAAAGAAGAAATAAAAATGTTCGCCGCTATTTAGAAAATACTATTTCAAAATTTAATTTAGTAATCTTCAATTGAAAATAATTTGAGAGTAAAGATAATATTGAAAGTGAAGACATTTTTGAGTATAATTAAGAAAAATCGCGTTAAAAAGCCAACTTTAATCATAAATAACGATTGCAATCGCATACGGGACTTCGAGTTAGGTCAGATTCTTATCTAGCGGAAATTTGATTTTTCCGCCATGGGGAGGAAAATAGATGCTGAAAAGCGAGCCAGAAAGCGGTTTGTACCTATATATTATTAAATCAGATAATTTTAAAATTATAAATCAGTTTAAATAGTTGTAAAAATACAAGTATATATTTTCGATTTTGGAAGACTTCGAAAAAAATTAAAAAATTATTAGAATGAAGAAATTTAAAAAGTATTTTAAAAAACCTTTTTAATAAATTATTCTTTTAAGTTAATGTTTAAAGCATACCTGTAGACATCATCATAACTATTTCCGTAAATAAAACTCCCCAGTAAACTTGAATGTGCATGGATATCAATAACAAAATCAAGTTGATACTCCTTACTCTTTTCATACACATTCAAATAGTCGATAACACTTGATAGAGCTGGATGTGCGAAAGGTGAAGCACGATGCCACACGCGATTTAAATCAGCGCCAACAACAGTGCTCCGGTAATTTCCCAAGAAAACTCCATCAGGATTAAGCATCGGCACAATGATAAACAGGACATGTTCCCGTAACGAAGTTGCAATTGAATGCGCACTTATTAATAATTCAAGCAGTCCTTGAATGACAAAACTAGTGGGTGACTGTCCAGGATGCACCCTTGCCATTACCACAACAACTCGTCTCTTTATCGAATTATTAGTTTGTTTGTTTCCTATTAATAACAAATCCAATCGTCGTTTTTGCTAAAAACCGCGAGAAAAAATATTAATGCTATTAAAAACAGAGTACAAGTTTATAATTGTTTTCCAAACAACGTACAATAGTATATCCAATGCATTCCCTATGAAAAGCATCCCCTAATTCCGCGCATTTGGTTTCGAGTTGTCCTAAGAAGTTTTGATACCGGTTGTAACCATAAGGATAAGTTAAAGCAAATTGAAAGAGTTCATCTTCTTTGTCGAAAATAAACGCGAAGCTTAAAACGTAATGATTTTTATGCAAATGCGAACGCTGATAGAATACAAATCGTTTCGGAATGCGTTGCCATTTATTTCGTGTGGCTGACTTTACAATGGGTACCATTGATGAATTGAACAAATTGCGTCCTTTGCTGATATTTACAATGTTAAAAATAACACGCTAAAAATGACGTTTTATTACCATTAAGTTTCGATTAAAATTGCATAATTAATGCGCGCTTCATGTTATTTACTTGATTTAGACGCACGTTGTCCACGGTAAAATTGAACCAGAATCGCAGTTTCGGACAGCACGTGTCCGGCCGAATGTACAAGTCGTATTCGTATTCGTTAATTAAGTCCACCCTGCCCAGGTTTCCTGTCTCGTACGACGCGTCGAAGCACAAATGTCCGCGTTTCGCTTTACCGCTGTGGCCAGGTGGACGCATTATCAGTCGATTCACGTTGCCCATTCCACCCTCGCCATCGCTATCGTCACTATCTGGAATCAGAGTGGAAAACAGATGGATTACTTTGTACTTACAGCC
>JARJDT010005470.1:0-10836 GCA_030264655.1 Leptusa sp. GC000079
ATAATCGTGTGACATAACATGAAACAGATCATATTATTATTACCACTATAAAACATATTGCGAGTTGCGCTGACCTTATCTGTCATAGCTATAAGTCTAGCGCATTAATGTTTGCTAATGACTAAATACAAATACGTAAATGCACAGAGTTGTGAGTTTGTTTGCCAACTAATCTACTAGATGTAGCTGGCAGTTCAATTTATTGAACAAATCACGTTTTAAATTTTACTAAAGTTTAACAACAAATTCATCGGTATTTCTTCGTGATAAATTTACAAATTGTAATGGTTTTACGTTCAACTAGTACTAAATTATATCGTGTAGCAAACTGGGCCAAATTCCAAAGTAAAAAAAGATTAATTAGTTAAATACTGGAGGGATTAAACAAACAATTGAGTTTTAAGTAGTTTAAATGGCAGAGTTATTCATGCGCCTTTAAATTCTCTCCACTGCTAGTAACTAGCTGAAATACACTGTAGTTTAGTAACACATAGCAACTAATAGCTTTTTCAACTAAGTAGACTAGCCCGCGTTCTGGTATAACAGAGAGTACACTAATTAATTACTTTATAACTATCAAAATAGATGTCGAGCTTCAATTGGAATAGATTAAGTTAAATTAAGCCAATTTAACGATTAATATTTAATGGTATTAACTGTTTGTTGTTGAACTTGTTCATGTTTTCGGTTTCGGCATTTAATTGTTAATTTGTTAGGTGAATATAATAAAAATCCAATATATTTTTTTAACAAAACATGTGTACTACTCATTCAATGAAATTGTTATTTTATTGTGTTTCATTTCTTTAATGCATTTAAATGCAGTCTACTTGAATGCACCCCTGCTGACCATTGTGTTTATTTGTTTGTTTTACGCTCGTATATGCTTATTTCATTCCAGTTTCCTGTTACACTATCCTATTACTTGCTAATGCCTGTTGAGAGCTTTTTCCTAGCATAGATTTCATTCGTTTTTGCGTAAAACGTGTATGGTAAGTAGTAGCAGCAGTGCGGATGGAAATTTAAGGCAATCCGTATTCAGGCGAGGGGTTTGTCGAAAGAATTATCGGTTTTTCGCATAGCATAACACTAGGAGTACGGCGCATCTGCATGCGCCCCTGTAATCGGTCGGTTACGATTTATTCGCTCTATAAAACAGATTCTTTCGGCTCTTACACGGGGACTTCATTAAGGTCCGCCAAGATGCTTAGTGCACATTATTGCCAACATTTATATCCATTCCTGCCCTTCGGCAAGCAAATACAACCTGAACATAAATTCATTCAACAGTTTCAATATTATCAACTGCATTAACCTTATCTTAGCCCTTTTTTTCGTTATTTGCCCTTAAGGCACCGACCGTAAGCCAATATACGGACTAACGTCGACGTCTCTATATGTTTTTATTTCGGCGTAAATCGTAAAACGTCAAGTGGAAAACTTTTCGAAATAGATTACTTACAAAGTAAACTTTATAGCCATCCCAAGTGATAATTTCTTGCACTTGTATACCATACTCAATTGAGACTAAAATCACGGGTAATTTTCCATATGCTAGAACAACTGATCAATACTAAATGTATTGAATTATAAGCGAAATCCTTGATTTTGACCTATATATTACACTGAAAGCGAGAAGAAAAATAGTAAATGCACCAAGGTCAGCTTCGCCAACCTTCGTGCAGCGAATAGAAATTAAAATTTAATTAGACATGTTTAAGACAACAAAAATTAACAATTTTCTGATGTATATACATACAAAGCGAAAGAACATTACTATAAAACGAAAAAGCCAGAAAAAATATGCATGCAGGAAAAAGACGTGCATGAGCATGAAAATTGAATCACAATTGACGGCACCAAGGTTATTGTGTGCATTTTGTCTCACAGGATTTTTGTTTTACCTATGCAATAATTAATGGCGGCAAATGCTTACTGAACACGAATGTAGGTAAATCAGAAGTGCTATTAGTCAAAGCGTATCCGAACTAATCTAGTGTATATGTAAGTTAATCGCCGTTTTGCAAGCGCGTAAATCTGTATATAACTCAAATAGGTAATACAAAATTCAAACAGAATACAATTGCGATTCGGTATGCGCAAGCAAACTATTAAATTGCATTTAATTTTAATTGTCGACACACAATAGACTATATGTATGAGTATAAGCAATGTAATTAACGCGCTAGCAGAAAGACTTTGGCCAGGGTCAAAGGAAACGCGCAAAGAAAATTGAAGCCTTCAGTTTCCAACTCATAACTGGCATCACTCATAAGTATACATATAGTTGGCATTTATAGCGAAGTTGTGAAAACTGGAAAAACTGCAACAGCTCAACCGCAAACGCAATCAACTTTGATAAATAATAATACCCTTTAATCATCTGACTAAAGTAGTTGACTGCTTATTATTCGTTATTAATTAAGCAAATAACAGAAATGCAAATTGGTAACTGGAATTTTGCTAGCCGACCAAAAGTCGAAGTGGAAAACTAAACATTTTTTCTGAAGTACGATCGCTATCTAAATTATGTGAATACTTAACACATTTAACATGTGTATTTATCTAAATTATGAAAATCTGTTTTTATAGGCACTAATTGATTTAATTGCTCATTATGCGAATCTAAGTGGTGGTCATTTTTTCGTTTCTTTAAGTGTTCTCACTCGCGCTATTTTTTTCTCAATTGCTCAAGTCAAGTCACTAAGCCAGTAAATGTTTATAGAGCATCGTCGATTTCTATAGCAGTGGTACATTATTAAGCGTGATCTCATAAATTTTAAATATAATGTACGGCTGTCAGTCAAACTGCGTGAATGTTGTTGATTTTCTCGTACATATCAAACGTTTCGCATGTAATTATACACATCTCTGTGTTGACTCGAGAGAGCAAAGTTGGAGTCGGGCAGTCTGCGCTGCGACCCACGGATTTTGTGTAAATGCGGCAAACTACACAGGCAATTTCATACGAATTGATATTGTGTGACTACATACAAGTCGTATCATTTTCAATCGACTTTCAGATTAAAAGCAATGAAATTATCTTTATTCGTAAATGTCATACGATTAGAACACATGGTATATTTATTTGTGCAATCAAAGTTATACATAGTGTAAATTATACGATTCGGCTGAGCAAGCATACACTTGCTGTTTGCGTAAACTCGAGCTAAAATGTACGATCAGCTGACTCACTTCACGGAACTTTATTCAAGGTTGCACGATCATTATCAATGATATCATTGCCATTATACGAACCATAAATGATATACCGAACGAAAAACATTCTGCTTTTTTTTGATTTTCCCCGACTAATGCTGCAGTTAGGGCAATCCTTCCAATATTTCAACGAACAGCATGATGACATTTAATAATTACCATAGAAATGGAAAATTTCATCAACGTTACAATGTAGAATGTAATGAATTCATGGAAAACCATATGCACGATTTAATATAAAATAATAATTAAATTAAAAAACCCAAACGAGAACACATGCAGTAGCACGCACATCATAACATCCAATGACAACTATTAAAATTAATGGCAAGCTGCATGTGCAAACACGATTATTAAAATACTACCGTTGATACTTCGCCTGCCTGCTTTACGTTAAGGTTTATAGCATTTATACAATTTATAGAGATAATTAATGAGAAATAATATGTCATTAAGTGTTGGTGAAAGCTAAGAACGGCTTGAGTCTTGCCTACCTATCGACTAGGCTAAGTACACTTGGCTATATGTCAGGACTTATAAAATTATAACATAATATTGCGCCTTCTACTTTTTACGATAATTTTTATTTTTATTGCTCAAGATCGTGTAGTCGCATGGTTGAGATTACACCTATTTTACTATACACCTTTCATGCACACACCTTATACGAATATGAACAAGTTATATGGTCCTGCCATATCGAACCAAGTTACCAAGTTCAACAACTAGAGTCACTAATTCAAGTTTGAACTCTTGTAGCTTACAATTTTAATGATGATGGAAAATATATTGAGGGGCTTTAAAAAATATCTTCCGCTACTTTCTTTAAAGGTGGTTAAAAAGCAATCTAAATACAAAAGTGGGGAATAAACAAACAATTTTCCAACTTTTTATTATACACTTTATTGTTGTTGGCTTATCAGAAACAGTCAACTTAATGGTTGTTTGAAACTACATACACATAGAAAGAAGAAACTAACTTAAAATTGAAATTTCAAACATTTATTTTCTTATTATTAATCCTATAAAGACATAAATATTCCAATTCAAATCAATTATCTAATTGAATTTTAAATGTTTGATTTTAAGCGAGGACTAACCGCATGATGGGAAACAAGAATAAATTGAAAATTCACACATTGCCTTTCTGTAATTAACATGCATTATCAAAGGCAATCAATATATGTATGTGCATGCATCAGTGGCGCAATTGCAATTTTAATTTGAATTACACTACATTATAATAATCAAAGCGCGCATGCACATAATGATTACCTATCCATACGAATGATATAAAATCAAGTCGCTGATGGAATTATTAATTTCGAACAACAGTTGGAGTGGACGTCTCGTCTCTGCATGTTCTTTGGTAGCTAGTCCGTATAATTCCCGTTTTTGCATAATTAAGACACCGTTCATTAAGTTTTGCACCGATGCAGCAAACATGCGGAAAATCACGTAGACGCGCAATTTTCTCCACAAGTCCACAAATCTACGTAAATCATAGAAACTAATATAGATGCACAACTATCGATCGCTAACCGCTAGATCAACGAACAAAATCGAAAGTTATTTTTAAGCAATAAAAGACTTTGATTTATTTGTTATGAGATTTCATGGTTCAATGAAACACGAAGGATAATTCATTTTTTGCCATTAAACTTTCTTATCATGTGTGTTTACCAGATCCGGATGATGTGACCTTTTAAACTTGTCGATCATGAGTAATTAGGGAGAAGATAGAAATATAAACATGCAATAAAACATTAGCACTAATATGACAATGTTTGCTTTGGTACTAGTTTTCGCTCTCTGTTCCAGTTATAATTTAATTACGTCATGGAAAAATCTGTGTATTAATGTGTGATTTTATCCGCTTTCCTGCCAGCTGCGAGTGCTAATCTTACATCTGAAAATTTACGACTTATTGGTCCAATAACTGAACATTTTGCACTTTGGGACATGTTAACATTTAATTTAACTATAAAACTTTTTAATTTAATACATATATTAGGATAAGTTTGTCCAAAGCAAAACCAATACAAAATTTATCGAATAATTGATAGATTAAAACCTATAATGAGTTAGGATTGATGATTTATACTTTTTTCAGAAATACTCCTATAATCAAAAATAATGACATGTGCGTAGGCAAACTGCTCATTAAATAATTTATTGAAGAATTAAGTAGAAAAATGAATAATGACTTGCGCTATACAATGTGTCTTGACTTTAATAGAATATAATAAAATCACTAAAACCTTATAATTTATAGCAACATTTTTTTCTATTTGTATAAAATGTTAATTTACATCAGGATTACAATTTAAGGAATATTATACGCCCACGTTTCATGTTGAAAATAATTAGTAATTGTATGTTGCTTGCGCTTTTATTTGTATGTAGGTAAATTGTGTAGATATTCCCCGTTTGTCGGTATCGCTGTCGTTATTCATTGCCAAGTTGAATGCTTTCGCTCGTTCGTCGCACAATTCCGAGGACTAATTTAGCGAACCGGGGAAATTTCTTCGAAATTTGTCTGGATCGCTTTAAAGTATAATTAATAGATGTTACATTTATGTGACCGCGCGAATAATAAAAATAATCGCCGCTTCCGGGGCGTATGCACGTCCAGAATGTTCCAGCATGAAAGTTTATCATAATAAAATAATTGCAATTTGCAATTAGGTTAGGTTAGGTTAGGTTAAAATAACCTCAATTGAAATTTTCAGCAAATTTATAGTGAAAATCCGTGAATTATGAGACGATAAACTTTTTTCAACATTTGTTTTTGCCTGTGACCTTGTCGACTTGCGGTCCACATTTGTAAATAAATGATAGAAAAAGAGGCATCGGTGCTGTATTTAGATGCGTGCTCATCCTTGATGTACGGAAATACAAAATGGTATGCAAAATAAAAAGTCTTCATCCTCGGCGTTCAATGCGAAATATTTTAAATGCCATTTTAAATGTGTTTTTCGTCTACGGTCTACATATAGGACATTGAAGGAGAATCTTTGTTGATTCAACGAGAACATCAAATTGTAAAGTTGTGGTTTCTACTTCCTGATCTATCTATTGCTCTAAAGTGCTTTTAACATTTGCGCAAGCCTGTGAAGGCCCTTAAAACGATATCTATGATACATTGAGTCGTTTAACTGTCAAGTAGGCAATACCAAACCAATATGCAAGTAGATAAGTGGATATGCAATAGTTACAAATGTATCTTCACAGCTTGCAATACTCATTCAATAACAGTAAAGACTACATTATTTCTCATAGCATGACTATGATATCATCAATAAAAAAAATATGAAATTACCGACCGAAGTTCATGGTTTTGAACCCTTTCCAAGGATCCTTCTTGTGCCACGTGTTGGGAAATATTTTGGATATTCGGTGTTGTTAATGTTGTTATGTAAGCTAATGTGTCTCGGAACATTATGTCAATTTACAAGTTGAAACCATTAGATACGGTAGGTTCGTATTTGAAACGATAGTAGCATCAAACACGAAACCGAACCAAACAGGGATCAACGACGTGTGCGTTACGCTATTCAGAAATGTTGTACTCTCTTCAGATGGTGAAATTATAAATGTGCTGTCAAAGAATTCGGCGTATATGCATGCATGGAGGCATGATGGTTGGCTCATTTCTATATCTGTCTGTACAACATCCATATCGCATCGTTCGTGTGCCTGCGCTTTATTGGAACGATGGATATTGGGATTTTTATATCCTAGTAAGTAATTTTATGTTGATGGACTTTTGACGGATAAATTACCATTCAGAATAATCTTATAGCTTTACAGTTTTACTGCCTTGCTTGCCATATACACAAATGCACATTGGCAGTGAACGTTATACATAAGTAACAAATATTGCACCGACATTGCAATATCTCATATCGATATATCCCGCATGTGTCCATTTTACGATTTATAATTATCGTTTTATTTATATGAGTGGTATATTTATATTTCATTTATTATGCATACATACATAAAATCTACCTCAGTTTGGACATACGACTACGCAATATTGCATTGCCTATCGAATCTGTTTGCTAGATTAACTACAACTGTTAAAATTAACGTTTTTCATGAATTTCCAAGTACTTCCAAGTCCAAGTACAATAACTAATAGCACGAGAAAGTAGTGGAAACTATACATATATTTAGAATGATGTTATTTATTTAGCATCCAATAAAAGTATCCTAATATGTTATGCATTATTTAATTTATTTTTTATGTGATACCAATATTTTAAATTTCAATGATTTATGAAGTTTCAATAGCCGATAAAAGTGCGAAGTGAATTAAAACTTTTATTTTTATAAAAGATACCTCACATCTCTGGCTATGGTCGATGGATATACTTTGCGTTAATTTTTTTCTTTTTTTTAAACTTATTTTTGTTTTAATATTTAAGAAGAAACTGCAGTCTATCGTATGTCGATAATGCAATTTTCGTTTAGAACTTTCAGCTAATACAGAATACATCCAACTTTCTCCAAGAAATAGTGCTTTTAGTGTACACACACTGCACACCGTGTGCACCTACAATGTATCTTGAAGAAAAACACAACTTCCTTGATAAAACGCAATTTGCCTGGAACCGCCGTGCTATATGCAATGGCTTAACTCCATGCAGAAGTAATTAATAATCAGGAAAATTTACAAAGTTGCACGAAGTCAATAATTTCTTTAAAACCAAACTCTCCAAGCGCCAAGCGAAAAAAAATTGCGCCATGTAAGTAAGTACGTATATTTTTACATAATTATTTTTATAATTACCTCACCTACTAATACCGCCATTATACCAGTGAACCATATTATCGCGATGTAATTATTTTCCTCTTTTCCTACTCAATGTGCGCTGGTAATTAGTTATACTTATGGTATACACTCGGCTGATTATTATTGCAAAATAATAATAGAAAAAAAATTAACTCCATGCAGAATTTGTTGGAACTTGAGAGCACCAGAAGAGTTACATTCATATACATATTTACTTATAGTTGAGTCCACTCTAGTTGGTAAAATAATTTATGTTTCTGCTTCTGATTGACGTTGAGTCAGTTATAGTTTTAAAGTTTTAATTTCAGTTGAGCGTTTTTAATATGCGCATACAGTTAGAAATTTTACGATTAGTTTAAACAGTTTTAAAAAAGTGCACGATTGTTTTAAATGATTATGCGTTTGATGGTTTGATAATGCTATATTTGAACCACCAACGTTGAAACTCAAGCGTTGAAAATTACACTTATTATTTATTCAAATAATTTTAATCTTAAAATTGCATTTGCAAGAAAATCCTGTGCAAATTACATTCACTTTGACATCATATTACTACTTCGATTTGTGCAACCGGATTTACTATTTGTTTTTATTATGAATTTCATTTGAATTCAGAAATATCTAATAACGTAATGCAATAGTAAAAGTAATTTTATTTTCCATCTGAATGTTGTCACTAGGTACAATCTCTTGAAAATATGCATTAAAAATTTGATGAGAAAATTCTTGCGCGTCCTAGAAAAGTTTGCATATTGACGTTAGTTGAGGTAACGCAAACTCATTATCAGTTTTTCGTTCGGTAAAAATACCTATTCACCATGAATCATCGGTTATTTGTTTTATGTATATGATTGTATTGATATACCGCTTCGGCGAAACTACACGAGTTCGTCGGCGGTATTGTAATTATTACGTTCTAGACTGCATGTCGCCAAACATTATTACTATACGAAACCAATGCATTCATAATCGACACCAATTATTTCTGATAGCCATATAATAATCGGTTACGTTACATACCCGCCATGAAAATAATAATCACACTGGTATAGTAACAACAAAATAATATTTATAATAAGGAATAAGGAAAAATAAACAAAAAAAGTTACCTCTTCGTTGTCAATATCAAAACTGCTGTCCATGAATAAAATTGAATTGAACTGGAACCTTCACAACTTTGTAATGACATCCTTGAACTTTAACTGCATCAGAAAAGTTTTGAAAACGATTTATTAGTAGAGTTTCGTACAGAGTGTTTGTTAATTGACAGAACACCTGCACGTGGCGACCTCCTTTGGGCCATTTTTAAACGAAATTCTTAATACAAAAATGTTCCATCTCGTGTCGCAACGTTTATGTGGTCCGTCAATTTAAAGACACCCTGTATATGGTTATTCAAAATATATTTATAATTTTTATATTTATGACTAATTAAATTTAATTTTTAAATTACAATAACGGGTTTCTGCTAATTGTGCTTTGACAATATTGCTAATTTGATTAAATTAAATTTTGTTAAAGGCGCGCAATATTTAAATAATTAAATTTGTGCGAATCATGTTCCTGACTCAATTTTATTTTCGTATGTAATTTGTTGTTGATTCGCCACGAATGTACTTACCATTAGAATAATTATGTAATAAATGTGTACAAAACTGTGCACACAAATATGCTTAACTTATTTGACGTGTAAGCATAAAGCGATATATTATTATCATAAATAAAGGCAATTCCTTGTATGGACAGCTCTGAGCTTGACTCTTGCTCTACGTGTTCATACACATGTGTCTTACAAGTTTGCACACTTGGAGTTGATATCTAACAAGCAAAAACACATAATCACATTCAGCAAGGAACGTCAAATCTGTTGTATATTGAGCGTATAAGTAATAAGTGTAAAATATTACCGCAAATGTCAAATGTGGTCTTGTAATAGTTGCAAGTTGCAATCGCGACTAAATTTTAAAGCACATTACTGCTTGATTGTTATTTATAACTTATTCAAATGATTAAATATGCCAACTTGAGTACAGGTACTTAACACTTTTTGATTTAGTTCAATGATGCCGACAAAAACAACTTGTTTCAAAGTTCAAAGTTAATAAGCTTGAAAAATTGCAGATAGAGTAATTTCTCCGTTTCCCACTTTGGCAACGCGCTACTTATTTGAAAATATTTGAAATCTAAATAAAATGAGGCCAAAAGATTTAAATTTCTCCAATCGTCATCATGAAAAATATTTTCAATTGCCGCATTAGAAAATTTGGTACTAATATGAAAATTTATTGTCCTCGCTTGTCACATGCGTAGTAAGTCCATCTCAATTTGACTATTTCTTATCCATTTCGTAGTCACTTAAAATCGTTTTCGTTTATTTATTGCGTCGGCTCGTTTGCATCCACGACTATTAGTGCCCATTTTTTAATTCTATTTCTTATTCGCTTTCTTTCAAACGCACTTTATCCTTTTCAATAAACAAATATGGAGTTTTAGACTTTAACAAACAGTGCATATATCATTAAAGCTTATTTCGTTGACAATTTAAACGGCACTTCAATACCTCAAGAAAAACAACCGACTTTATGCCTACATACAAGGATTATAACAGATATATAAAGTGTTTCAGTACATCAGTATTTAATTGGTTTGTTTGGTGCTTGGAGATTTTGAAATCCTCTTTTATACCACTCGGAATTGTATAAATCGAATTAAAAATAGTCAAAGTGACTTTTGATTAAAGTCAGTATAAGAAATGAAAAAGTCTAAAAGACTAAAAAGAATTGAATCTATACTTCTACTTCTAGCAAACGAGTTTA
>JARJDT010005480.1:0-12578 GCA_030264655.1 Leptusa sp. GC000079
TTATTTTTCCTCTCGCCTCGCTGTCTAATCTCCTCCTTACGTTCGACTATCTCCAGTTTTTTCATTATCACCTGCGTCCATTCCTCTCTCTCGCCTTCCTGTACCTCCCGCATCGATTGTTCTGTGCTTTCCCGAGTTATTTCATCCAGTTCCTTCTTGTAGCCCTCTACTGCCTCTCTCATTTCCCCCATTTCCTTGATCATGGATCATCCGTCCACTACTTTCGCTCAACTTCCCAAAGCTCTCATTCTTACTCCGCAGCTAACCTATACCGCCTCTGTGACAGCAGCCTAGAGGTATGACACGGCTAATGTTGTCTGTCGACAATGTAGCATAAGAAACCGCCCAATGACGCAGGATAGAAATGACGCGCGAGACGCGTTGTGCCGGACCGCGCATGCCGACGCTGAGGATAGATTTCTAGAAGAATTGGCGGACAGGAGATATGACAATCGACGTGAGAATTATGACAATCGTAATTATCGAGGTAGGAACAACTATCCATTAGTGTGCTACGACTGTCAATGGGTCGGTCAAAATTCAAATCATTGGTGGAAAAATTGTACTCGCCAAAAAGCACGTAGTGCAAACGTCCAAGCGGAAAACTAGAAGTTCCCTCGTCGCAAGGTCGGCCACGAGAGGAACGGAAACGGCCTATCATCTCACACAGAGGTCCTAATGCATCTAGTTTAACGTTGCAAGGAAAAAAAGAAAATCGAAAAGTTACATTTACGTTAGATACCGGGGCATCTTGTTCAATTATTAGATCTAATATAGAGGTTAATAATGTTACATCGGTGCAAGGAATGCGGCTTAGAACAGCGTGTAATCACTTGGTTCCGGTTTTTGGGAAGGTCGATGTTTGTGTTACTATTGGTCCACGTTCATTTAAACATTCATTTATAGTTGCTGATATTGTGGATGAAGTGATTCTGGCAATAGATTTTTTTAGCGCTCATGGATTTGCAATGTATTTCCAAAACAAACTGTTGAAATATGATCATGTAGAACTGCCATTATGTGTTAGCGAATATCATGTGCACGGCGTCGTAAAGGCGCTGAAGAAAGAGCTACTGCCGCCAAGGACCGAAACGTTGATGTGGACGAAACTAATAGAATCGGTAAATTCATCAACGGCAATCATTGTAGAGCCGTCAACAATGTGTAAAACACAAGATTTTTATACGGGAAGATGTTTCGCAAGAATAACAAGAGGACGCATACCTATAGGGTTGCTCAATTTGTCAGATCATCCGAGTATGTTGTATCGTAACATCGTACTTGCGAGTTGCCAGGAAGCGACAGCCATTGTGAATTATGATATGGCGGTAGAAACATGTCGGCAAGAAGGTGAAATCAATAACACAGACTTGGAGGAATTCTTGCCGGGTTGGACTAGTGCCAGTCGATGGCACTAGCCAACAGAATCACAGAAGGTTGTGGAGTTCCTCCAACGCCATCGGATGGTATTTGACAAGAAAGTTAGCATTCCAATATTGTTAAACATCGAATCAATACCGGAGATGCAACACCTACTAGACAACCTCCACATCGATTGCCGTTGGCCAAACGGGAAGAGGTGGAGCAGTTGATAAATGAGATGCAGGAAGATGACATGATAGAACCATCGATCACTCCTTGGACTTCGCCGGTAGTGGTTGCACGGAAGAAAGATGGCAGTGCCCGTTTCTGTGTTGACTACCGCAGACTAGAGGATGTGACACGGAAAGAGAGCTACCAACTGCCGCGAATAGATGATACCATTGACACCCTAGCCGGTTCGACTTGGTTCTCGACACTAGACTGACAGAGTGGATATTGGCAAGTGGCGATGGACGAAGATGATAAGCAAAACAGCTTTTAGTGTAGGAACCGGTTCATGGCAGTTTAAAGTTATGCCCTTCGAGTTATGCAACGCTCCTGCGACTTTTGAACGCTTAATGGAGCAAGTATTACGCGGCTTGCACATGCGTACATGTTTAGTTTGCCTAGATGATATTATTGTTCTGGGGAAGAATTTTGAGCAACATCTCAGCAAAATGAAAGAAGTTTTTCGCCGTATCGTCTCTGCCGGTTTGAACTTATCTGCCAAGAAATGTTCACTATTTCAGAGAGATGTGCAATACTTGGGACATATTGTCACCGCAGAAGGCGTACGCATCGACGAAACGAAAACTAACGCCGTTCGCGATTGGCCCCAACCAACAAACTTATATGAATGAAAGAGTTTTCTCAGACTTTGTACGTATTACCGAAGGTTTGTCCACAATTTTGCTGGTATCGCTAGTAGTTTTTATAAGTTAACCAGAAAAGGGGAAAAGTTTGAATGGGACGAAAAACAAAACCTTGCTTTTCATTCGTTGAAAGAAAATTTGACTACATCTCCGATTTTGACGTATCCGTTAGAAAAGGAAAAGTTTATTTTGGACGCGGATGCTAGTGGGTCCGGGTCCGGGGTCCGGAATCGGGTCCGGGAGTATTATCCCAAAAGGTAGATAGTCAAGAAAGAGTCATTGCTTATTACAGCAGTACTCTTTCGAAACCAAAAAGAAACTATTGCGTAACTCGACGGGAACACTTAGCTATTGTTCGAAGTATTCGCCACTTTCATAAATATCTGTACGGGCAAGAATTTCTATTGCGCACTGGTCACGCCGCACTTCGTTGGTTGATAAACTTTAAAGAGCCAGAAGGACAATTAGCCCGCTGGTTGGAATTGCTACAGACGTACAACTTTTGGATAGAACATCGGAAAGGCCAAAAGCATACAAATGCGGATGCGTTGTCTAGAAGGCCATGCCCCAGTGAGTGTACACGCATCGAGGGGAACGATCAGTCAATACAAAGTATACACTGGGAGGGCAACATTGATTGGACTAAGGAGAGAATTCGGACAGAAGAATTGCAAGATCCTGAACGTAAAAAATCCGAATATAATAAAGGCAGCAATAACACAAACGCTGCAAGTACCACTTCAAAAATGGCGACACTTAAAGATCGCGTGACCACCCAGCGAAATCCCGCGGTGCTCAAATACACGGCCCCTGCCATATTCTGTTGTCATGTAATATCTCACTATGTACGTTTAAGTTACGTTTTATCATAATAAAGATGTGGAATTCACAATCTATGTATTCTTGTACATTAGGAAGCTGAAACAGTCAGGCCCATATTCATAAAACTATTTTAAGGAGTGTTGTGCAAAACAGCGTTAAAAACGTCTCACTTTTGATTTTTCCCTAGTCACGTACGTTTTTAACGCTTTGTTTTTCAAAATGCGACGTTAAATAATTTTATGAATATGGGCTTCAGTCTTTTACGCGCGTTCAATGCGATCGCTTGACCTATCACAATAGATGTATAAAAGGCATTTTATCATTCGTGTCGACTATTTCTTTATTCCATCAACAATTAATCCCAGCGCGCTCTAATTAACCAAACTCAACAGATTAACTTAATAGGTTATGGGCACAAAACCTAATTAAGCAATTAAATAAGTGGTACAACTGATATAAGTTAGTACGCGATTTAACCGGAAACGTGTACGAAGAAAATGGCGGGCAGTTATCTAGCAAGCGTGCCAAAACTCAAGGGACGTGAAAATTACGATGAGTGGGCTTTTGCAGTTAAGAACTTTCTTATACTGGAAGGGCTGCAAATGTACAATGAAGAGCCTGTAACGGAAGGTGATACCTCTAAAGAATCAGAGTGTCGCGCAGAGCTTCTTTTAACGGTGGATCATTATTTGTGCATATTAAAGAGGAAACTTGACTTATTCTATAACATCTTCGTAAATAGTTCAACAATAGCATCGTCAAAACCTTACTTTAAAACATACATGTTAAAATCATCATTAATATAGCCTGACTGAGGCATTCCGCAATAATTTGATTGAAAAACGCCCTCCAGTTGGGAATGACTGAATTAATAGTCCGAGACAAAGAAGTTGGCCATCAATCGTAAGTCATGAGGAGTTGACTACTTGGGATTGAACTTGAACAGGTGACCCGGTAGCTCAGTTGGTAGCTCAGCGTTAACCCCATGAGTCGCAGGTTCGAGTCCTGTCCCGAGTGGTTAACTTTTCATGACTTATTTATAACATCTTCGTAAATAGTTCAACAATAGCATCGTCAAAACCTTACTTTAAAACACTTAGTAATTATTATAGGGGGGATGTTGATTAGTTTGCCCAAAAGATAGGAATTTCCACGGCGTGAAATGTTGACAATCAAGAGATTCTTTGAAGTATTTTACCACCCATTGCTGGTAACCAATATGAAGATATGATTAGATGACACAATAAACAACAAGCAATTGAAGAAACGATCGAAGAAAGATGTTAATTGTTATTTGTTTTTTATTTTTGTTATTGTGATTTCCGTTTTGTCCGTTTTCGTTTCTATGCTTTTATTTTTTTCTTCCACGTCTTTTTCTCCATTGTCTCTTATGCGTTTTTTTGAATTTGTTCTACTTCCTCATTCCATTGCCATGTTTCCCCATTTATGATTATTTAATAATAGAATCAAAAATTATTATACCAGTGTAACTTAGATTACTCAGTAATGTGAGTTCAAGATATGTAAAGAGTTATATTACTAAGGTTTACGTCATAGTTTACGTCATGACACGGCCGAAGCACAACATGCACACAGCCCTGATAATCAGAATGCCTACGACTCTTAACAGTCGATGCACTGCAGGCGCACAGCCAATGCACGGCCTGTGCACAGCAGCCCTGATGAAAACCAGCCTTTAATCTTATGAAAACAGAAATCATCGAACCACTTGAATGTATGAAAAGTTCGACATCAAGAAAAGCAACTATAAAACTAGTGAGGGTAAGTAAACGAGATTGCCTCTTCCTTGGCAAGGTACAAGAGCTACCAAGCTAATAGAAGTAGATCTTTGGGGACCCATTCGGACAACATCGATTGGCGGATCGAAATACTTCATGATTATGCAGGACGACTTCAGTCGGATGGTGTTTGTCAGATTTGTGGCAACAGAATCAAACCGAAAACACAAGTAAAGTGCTACGCACCTACAATGGCGGAGAGTTCGGCGGAGAAAATTTCGAGAAATATCTACGAAGTCAGGGCATATTTCACCAGAAGACATGATGCACAGTTTAATACAATATTCTGGGCAGAAGCCGTTCACCATGCTGTGTTTTTGAATTTGTTCAAACGTGAATGTTTGGAAGTGCAGCAATGGTGCATGTTCCTCACCAACATCGCTCGAAATGGGACAAGAAAGCATCAAGAATGATATTGGTTGGAATGAGCGGTGAGACAAAAGGTTATCGTCTCCAAACCCGGACAAAGATAAAGTAATCATTAGTCGAGATGTTATCTTTCTCGAAAATGAGGCAAAGAAAACTTTGTCGATTCCTGTTAGTCAGTCAACAGTTGGGATACAAGTTGATACGGTCGGTGATGTTTTGAGCGCGTGCGCATTTCCCGTCGGATGGCTCACTTTGCTCGCCGTAGATGATGCTCTGTGCGGACGTATTTCCGTTCGGATGGCTCGCTCCGCTCGCCTTCGATGGCTCGCTTCGCTCGCGCTAAATGCTGCTTTGAACGTACGCATTCCAGTCGGATGGCTCGCGTCGCTCGCCCTAGATGCTGCATTGAGCGTATGCATTTCCGGTCAGATGGCTCGCTTCGCTCGCCCTAGATGGTGTTTTGAGCGTTCGCATTTCCAATCGGATGGCTCGCTCCAGTTTGGTTACTGTTTGTTTCGTTTGGTTATAGTTAGTTACGTTTGGTTACTGTTGGTTACGTTTGGTTTTGTCTGGTTTCAGTTGGTTACATTTGATTGTGTTTGGCTACAGATGGTTATATTTTGTTCCCGTTGGTTACGTTTGGTTATAGTTGGTTATGTTTGGTTTCATTTGGTTACAGATATTTAGGTTTGGTTATAATTGTTCGCGTTTGGTTACAGTTGGTTACATTTAGTTCCGGTTGGTCAGTTTAGTTACAGTTGGTTACGTGTGGTTACGTTTGGTTGCCTTTGGTTACTGTTGGTTACGTATGGTTACATTTAGTTACGTTTGATTATGTTTTATTACGGGGGCTACAGTTTGTTGCAGTTGGTTACGTTTGGTTACAGGTGGTTTCATTAGGTTACAGTTGGTTACGTTTGGTTACAGTTGGTTACTTTTGGTTATGATGGGTTACGTTTGGTTATGTGTGGTTATATTTGGTTTCAGTTGGTTACAGTTGTTTGCGTTTGGTTATTATTGGTTACAATTAGAAACGTTTGGTTTCCATTAGTTACGGTTGGTTACGTTTTATTACAGATGATTACGTTTGGTTGTTTGGTTACAATTGGTTACGTTTGATCCCGCCACTATCTGGCGCCTTAGTGCCAGATTCCACCAATAGGTGGCGCGCTAGGGCCAGATTCCACCACTAGGTGGCGCGCTAGTGCCAGACTCCGCCACTAGGTGGCGCACTAATACAAAATTCCAGCGTGTAGGTGGAGGTTGTGGTGGTTGTTTCAGAACCGGCCATTTATCTCTATTGGTATTTTGTTTAATTCTCATTATAATACTACTAGTACTATAATACGCCAGCATTGAGAAGCTTTGCGTTCGTACACAGTTCAGTTTAACAAGTACAGTTCAGCAATAAACATTTATTAATTAAAACCTAAGAGATCAATTAAGTTCCTGATCAAAGCGCAGTAACCGGCCGCAGACGGCAAATGGCGTTTTTCGGAAAAAATGTAATATTGTAAATTCAATTGCGGGCAAACGAAGGCTGCAACGCGAACTGGACTTGCATTCGCCGGTGCAATTTGAAGCATTCTTTTGATCGAGCAATCCATTTAGCGATAAGATGCACGGTTTCGCCGGAAATCCTAGAAAAATCTCCCCAATTTTCGTGTTTATTTGCAAAAAAACGCCGTAACCGGAAAATGCACATATGCAGCCAGGCGTTTCTAGAGAATTAGATCGCCGATGGAATGGCATTCACAAGATTTCCATCAGCGACCCCCAGCCCCCCGCAAACTGGAGACAGGTAATCACCATCACATTTCTGGTCCTTCAAGCTGGATCACATATCATTGTTCATACAGGCAATCACCATCACATTTCTGGTCCATCCAGAAGTCATAAGCAATCAGTAGTGGATATAACATGTCTATTTGTCATGAATCCTCGTCGAGGTAATTGAATAAACCTAGGTGTTCCTCCTAATCGTTATGGAGAGTGGCATGATCAAGTGATGCCCAATTGTCAGGAAAATGTGTGTAATGAGACACAACATGTCAATGGAAATCCAAGTTTAGAGCGGGGAAGAACACATAGTCCTGCAACTCACATTGACCTGGACATTCATGCAAATGATGATATAGTATCAAAGTATCAATCGCATCAGCCACTTCAATAATCTCTAACTTCACATCGAAAAAGGCTAGAGGCAAATCTTAAAACACAGCAGTTGTTGGAACAAGCAGAACTTGAAAATAAAAGAAAATTGGCTAAGCTTGAATATGGACTCGAACTGGCAAGAATCTCCTCGTCGATTGGCATTGGAGCTTGACCATTTAAGAACAGTTGACAGTCCAAAGGATCATACCATAAACGAAAGAACAAGTGAAACTCAAAATTGGGGGAACGCATCAAATAATCTAAGGCCGCAAGACGTATTAGTCCAACCTACCAGCGTCCAAAACGCAGACGTAACAAACGCATTAATCAACGCGGTAAATACCCTACAGCCAAGAATCAACCTAATGACGTTCACACGTCAGTGACTCGTCAAGCAACCAATCAACACCTGCCCATATTCTCTGGCGATCCCCAAGAGTGGCCTTTATTCTTCGCTGAATACAATGAGTCTACCAGATCATGTGGCTTTAAGGCACATGAAAACTTATCGAGACTTCGAAAATGCCTTAACCGCCAAGCCCGCTATATAGTAAAGTGTATTTTAATCAAACCCAAGTAGTTAATGAGGCAATGGGTATCTCACAGTCTCTTACTTGATATTTAAGCAATATACCCTATCAGAGATAGCAATCTCGAGCTAATGATAAAACTGGCCAATGCAGTTAAGCATTTGGTTGCTAATTTGATAATGGGCATGTAAGAATGGATGATCAACTGCCGCACTTACAAATATTAGAAGACGTTATGCAAAACCTATCAGTCAATTTTCAAATAAAATGGGCTGAATATTCCAATACAGTGCCGAAGAAGGTAAATCTGGAAGATTTGTCTGACTGGTTGATGCAGCAAGCATTAACTATCAGTCAATTTATAAGCCGAATGGCAGGCCCGACAAAGAGGCTCTGAGGAAGGAGACCAAATCATATAGGTTGCCCAATATACCGAAAAGAGAAACTACCCGGACTACTATGCACACAAACAAGCTTAATGGTGTATTGTGCGACAGAAGTAACCACATGTTATTTGAATGCAAAGATTTTGCGAAGAAGAACGTAGAGGAACGGCAACTCGTTAAGGATAAACGTCTCTGAGTGAGCCGGACCTGGCTTAGATGCACCATTGCGTGACTGATGCGCTCTTATCAATCGCGCTGGTTAATCGAGACGAACGAGGAGCGAGCCGCGGCTGAGTGCGTTGCTTCACCGCGAGAACCATTCTTGTGCAAATCGCTGTCGAATTTACGCCTAACGCTTTATTAACGAATTACAATCAAATAACGTGCTCGCGGTTGTGAAAGAGTACGCTTGATTATTTTTCCGGACACACGCCTGCCGTTTTTAGGTAAATTTTCATTTTCCTAGCGTCTTGTGTTACTGGAAGTCTGTGCCCGTTTTGTTTGTTAACGCAGTTTTTTAGTTGTTTTAGTTTGTTTACAACAAGCGCGTTATCGCACTTTTGGTGCAATAACAAGCTACGCGCTTATTACAATCGACGTTGTACTTTTGCTGGTTTGATGTTTGCATGAATAAAGAATAACTAATTGACGAGTTAGCAAAGGTGAAGTCATTATCACCACGCAGCTTCACTACATACATTCAATCCGTTCGTATAATCACACACATACGTCAAATTCATCGCCGCCTTCATCTAATACATTCATCACATCCTTTTATTCAATCACTTTTAAAACCGCCTAGTTTCACACCACCCCGCTCCCGGCCGTCCTTTGTCAGATCAGGGTTGGGATTTTGTTTCTCGGTGATAATATCACAAGTGAATAGCAGGTGAGTAGCTGGCCGTAGCGGCAATCTAATGCAAGAATAGCTGGACAGCGTTGTCAAATGTACAAATATATAAATGTACTCAAACGACTATGCTCCTCAGATAAAGCTAGATGGCGCGACTAGTAAAACAAAAATTAGATATTAGTCTTATCAAACTTTAAAATTAAAATTAAAAATTAAAGGAGCTTTTAAAGTATTATTATATTAAGGTTAGTCACACTCCGAACACACTAGTCGAATTCGCATCGCATCAGTTATTCGCTCGTTCGTCACTTGGGCCGACTTGTACCAATTATATTATGCATGACAAAACTACTATGAAATTCTATTATATACAATACTTAGATTATCTCAATGTTTAATGTTGACGGAGAAAAAAATGCATTTCACAGAATACTGGATCATTTGCAAAAGGTATGCAAAAGTAATTTGGGTAAAATAACACGCTTGGGCCAGAAACCAAACATGCATCACAAAATCTTATTGATAATTTTTCAGAAAAAGTATGTCATGGTATTTCAAAGTAATTTTGTCATGCATAATTGGTTGCTGGCACAAGTGTCATTTTACCAAAATCACTCTTTGATACATTTTGCAAATGATCTCCGACAACATTAAGGTTATCAAAGTATTGTATGTCATGGAATTTCAAAGTAGTTTTATCGTGTATAGTTGGTTGCTGTGTGTCAAACGTGTGTAATTTTGCAGACATTTCTTTTGCATGCTGTTTGTAATTGATCCGATAATCTGCGAAATGCAGTCTCCGACAACATTAAACATTGACGACATTGATGTTATGAAAGTATTGTTTCTTCATGGCGTTCTTTGATATTAGTATTTTATAATATTAAAAATTCGTATTCTAACACGAAAATCTTAGTAAAAAAAAATCCTCTATTGTTGTTTGTTTTGTATTGCGAGAACATCGAAATTGAAATTAACAAAACGCGGCAGCTGTGGTACTGCATTGAATGATACGCGTCGGGACTCTCCTTAAATTCAGTCGTAAAGAAGTTGCATTTGTAGGAGATAAAAGGAGATGTTCCGTCAAATAAAAGTTCGTCCATAGGATCAAGATGCTCAGTTCCTATGGAGGCAAATGGATAGAGATAGAGATCCTGATGTATACGTAATGCAAGTAGTGATTTTCGGTTCTGCATCATCACCGTTTATCGCTCAATACATAAAAAATTTAAATGCGCAACAATTTGCAACAAAATATCCCATAGGATGCGAAGCTATATTATTTTATCATTATGTAGCTGATTATTTAGACTGTACTCACAGCGTCGATGAGGCTATAACTCTAATTAAGCAAGTCAACGCAATACATAAACAAGGATGGTTTGAGCTGAGAAACTGGCTCAGCAACTCTGTGGAAGTTCAACAAAGTATAGCCAAAAACTTGCCCAATGAAACGAAAAACATAAACGTCAATTCAGAGAATAACATAGTACTGGGACTACTATGGAATCCTCAAGAAGATACCCTTCAGTTTACAGTTGATTTTAATAAGATTAATCCCGAATTGCTAAAGAAAAAACCACCGACTAAACGTGAGATACTGAGAATTGTAATGTCTTTATGCGATTCTTTAAGTTTAATCGCGCATGTCCCCATACTTGGTAGAATTATTATGGAGAAGTAACATTGATTGGGATAATTCTATTGATGATGCATTAGTAAGACATTGGAGAGATGGTTGCACACCCTACATGAACTAAAGGCACTAAAAATTAAACGACCATACAGAATCAATATTCAAGACGCTAGAGACATACAACTACATATATTCGCAGACGCGAGCCAACAAGCATTTGCGGCAGCAGCCTACATTAGGGTCGATACGGCCGTTTGGAGTCGATGTAAACCTAATCATGGCAAAAGCCGGGTTACGCCTCTGAAAGCGCTAACCAATCCACGGGCAGAGTTACAGACCGCCGTCTTGGCCAGTCGTCTAACACAATTAATAAAAAGCGAACATAAAATCGACTGCAACTCAATTACATTTTGGTCAGATTCGAAAACAGTGTTAGGCTGGTTGCAATCCGAAACAAAAAGGCATCCAACATTTGTGCAGCATCGCATCGGTAAAATTTTATAAAACTTCGAAAGTAGTCAGTGAAAAACAGCCTGAGGTAAGCAAAACAAGTAGATGGTTTGAAGGTCCTGATTTTTTGAGACGGGATCCTGAACATGGGCCAAAATTTGAGGAAGACTGTTTTACGAAGCAGATAAGACTCTCGAACGAAGCTGTCTCTATGAAGATAACTGTCGCACCGTTTCTCTTTGATGTGACCAGGTTTTCAAGGTATGAGCGTTTATGGAGAGCGGTCGCATGATTTCTTCGCGCCGTTACCAATCGGTTCAAAAAGGAAATAACACGAACTAATCTTACTGTTGAGGAGCTTAATGATGCCGAGAGATTTCTTTGTATAAACATACACAGAACGCTTTGCACAGGAATATAGACTGTTGGCTGAGGGAAATGCTATTCGCTTCGACTCAAAGTTACGAAATTTTCACCAGTATGTGAAAAATGGACTAATCAGAATGCGTGGACGAGTACATCGATCCGAGGATTTATTAGCCACCTCACAATACCCTATTATTTTGAGCGCTTCGCACCCAACAACCCTACATTTAGTTGAATACTATCATAGAAAGGCCGGGCATATTGGACACGAGACAGTACTAACTAATATGCGTAAAAGATTTTGGATTTTGAAAGCTCGCCGACTAATCACTAAAATAAAACACAATTGTATATACTGCCGAATCAGGAAAAAATTACCAGAAGCTCAAATATGGGAGCACTTCCAGAGGCAACAGTAACCAGTCATGTACGTCCATTTACTTATACTGGCATGGATTATTTTGATCCAGTCGAAGTAACTAGTGGCAGGAAACGACTAAAAAGATATGAGTTTCTACATGACTACTTGACTATCTGTAAGGGCAATTCATATAGAGATTGGTTGCGATTTAGAAGAAGTTGGAAGCCATGAAAGGATTTATATGGCATTTTAATCCAGCAGCGCCTCATATAGGAGGTATTTGGGAACGAAGCGTGCTCTCATGCTTATTTTGCACAGTAAGGCGCCACGGGAAGAAATTCTGCATACGCTTATATGTGAAGCCGAAGATGTGGTTAACTCTCGTCCGATTACAAAACTATGAGAAGATCCTGAAGATTTGAGCGTATTAACGCCAAATTATTTGCTAAAAGGTGTAGCTGGAACTGTACAAGTTTTGCCAGGCTTAGTACAGTGCTTGGGCTTGAGCGTCCAATGTGCAACATATTGGGGTTGTGTACGGCACGCCTGGGTATTGTTAACGCTGGGCATTTGCAGAGTACATGTTCTGCGGTTTCATCTTCATAACAGCCCCGGCAA
>JARJDT010005494.1:0-11761 GCA_030264655.1 Leptusa sp. GC000079
GCATCGTGGTTTTCTAACAAGTGGATTGTTTACGGTTATAAAAAAATAAATAAAACTTGAATAATAAACGAATAATTATAATAAAATTACAGGTTCCTGCAATTTCAAGCGCCATCTTCACATTCGCGTACCAACTAGTACCCCAAGTCACATGTATGCTCGCTCCTTAGTGAAACGCCAGTTTCATAGCCTACTAGCTCCATGTTGAAATATATCAAAAACACTAGCGAAAATTGGCGCGAAATTCAAACACACTTCAGGATTAAATGATCACCCTGTATTAAAATGTAATTATTCGTCAGAAGCTCGAAGTTTGTTGGTGATATACAATAGAAGTATAATAACAATAATATGTTACAATTATTGAACTAATTTTGTTGCTTTTGTTATTCCTATGAAATATTTGTAAGCCATAAATGTTTAAGTTGGTTGGATTGTACTTTTCATCATCATCATCAGATCATCAAATAGCCACGCAGAGTATGGAGAGAGATGATTGCGGTTTGGGGCTACGTACAGATTCAGATGTAAACATAAACAATCAAACTGTAAGTACATATTCCATCATTCACATCAGAATCATCAATTTATTGCTTGGCGGCAAAGTTCAACAAACTGGATATATTGATGCTTCAGCAAATATTAGTTACGTGATCAATTAAGGCTGAAAGCAAATATCCAAATTTCGATTCAATATAATACTCACATGTGAATACTGAGTGTTTTCAAAATAAAACAATTTTAATTGGTAAGTCGTAAGCAAATCAACCTAATTTTTTTGTCACAAAAATAACTCATATGGGTCACTGGTACAGTTGTAAAGGGATTTACTAGAGGCATTTCGCTAAGTCATCTAATCACTTAAAACGATGAAAAATTGTGTCAGCAATAAGCAAACCTAATAAAAGTAAAAATGCTGCATGTATACCATCATTGCCATCCTAGTTAGTGTAGTTAGTTGTCCCAGTCCTGGAAAAGGATCATTAATATAAGTCGAAGCAACTCGACGGTCGTAATTCGCGTGTCTTTCGGGAGTAAACTCGTATAGCTTGAGACTGGCGTTTTGCAACTCTAAAAACTCTTTAGTTCTAACTTGTTCAACAAGGACGTCTAAAGCTAAAGAATACCGTGTCATCAGAGTAGAAGAAAATAACAAACGCAACTGTTCGTGTTGTTGTTACTTTATCTTAGCACTTTATATGTATAAACAACGCAACGCAGTAGAAAAGTCTAATTAAAATAAACAGGATAATCAAGAGTTTGAAGTAATTAAAATTTGTAAAAATTGCATGTCAAGGGAATATTTCACATTTCCGTAGCGCGTGCTTAAGAATGTTTTACTTGGTTGTCGTCGTGTCTTCGTCCTTCGTGCGAGCATTTAACTAGGAATTTTTTTATTAGGACACTGGTGGCCAACAGCAAGGCAAGCAACGCCTAAAAGCAAAACTAATTAATTACACAAGATATACATGAAAAACTTTATTCGTGTGCTTGCGATGATGCAATGTTAAAAAATTACATCAAAATTTAGTGCAAAAACTTCCAGTTTTAACGCATTAAATAACTAGCTTCGAGATAATTAAAATTTCAAAGAGAATAAAAAAGTAATTGTTGTTTGTATTTATGGTTGCACTGTATTGATGCAATTAAAACTAGGGTCTTCTCATTCACCCAAGCGAATAAGATCTTTACTTGCGTAATGAGAATGCCGGGAAAACCGACGCCAAAAGCAAATGAACGGAACGCATCAGTATGTAAGTACTTACATTTCGATTGCATTAATTGCGTCAGTCGTTGTGATGTTGGCAGCCATGCAAATTACAATTCCCCATTCTGAGCTTCGGCAAAAAGCGCCTTATGTTTGAATTATTAAAGCGATTCCAATATATCTAATGCTATTAAAACTTAAAATACGATGACTATTCTCATGCCATCTCGCCAACTGAACAAGAAAAGGATGAATGACGTTAGTGAACTAGCCGTCCATGTGTTCGAAACTTGCTTGTTTTAATTTACAATTCAGGGTCCATTATAATTGGATCGACGACGGAAGGCGTTTTATTTCACCCTTTTAGTTTTCCTTCCATCACATGTGTCTGATGTAACAACATTTCACATCCTCGCACTCGGCACACGATACATTTATGAACATCATGGCTGTGAACATTATCGTCATACTCCCATAGCAGAAACACGTACATGTGACGAGCGTATAATAAATTGTGAACAAATGCGTTTTGGAGAACATTGAAGACGAATGTGCATAAATGAAACGACAGAATGTTCGTTGGAGTTGCGAGCGATCAATTTTTAATAAACGTGCCAAAGAAAATGAGAAAAAATATTGCCGATAACTTAAACCGTAGAAATTGGTCTGGTAATTACAACACTTATAGTAATAATCAATAATGCAATTAAGTTCATCTTAGGTTACTGATGCAAAATCTAATTAACATATCGTAACCCAAAACTAATAATTTGGAATTTCTATGCACACCTAAATTCAAAAAAATGCACAGTAAACACTTAAGTGCGATTATGTCACTTTTGCATTTGCATCCTTTCATTCTCCGCACGTTCCCGACAGTTGATTCTTGCAAAAACGGACAAAATATGCAAAGAATGCAGGAAACAAATAGCTTTTTAAATTGTTTGTTTTTTTGCACTGATATATTGAATCAACAATGAAGTTTGACCCGGAAAATGCTTTCCATTTTTCTCGTTTTTCTATTATTTTTCCCTCCCACTACCAGACTAAAATGCCTGCTTCTGCCAGGATATACAAAAATTAAACCATCATTCGGACGAAATACGATAAAGCGTGGTTTTAATTTAATTTTTTTCCCGTTACGCTCCTCCAACTTTGACTTTTTTGAACCAGAAGCAAGTGCCATTAGAAGCACGAAGCACCCAGGATAAAAGGAACGCGTTCAATGCGTGAAAAATGCGCATTATGAATAACAATGAGGGAATGGGGATATAAATGAATTCCTCTTGCTCTGGAAGCTGTGACGTCGTTCTCAGTAGACAGTAGTTATTGTCCTTGTCGTTCACGCGTCGAGACCGGGAAGAGGTGATCCTGTTTAGCTGTTTTTGGAATTTGGAAGATGGCAACACCGAGTCAGCTTTCAGCAGTGAAGCTCATACCGTTCTAATTGTAGAAAGAATAGTGCAGTATAACGCAACGACATCTAATGACCGCAATGAATGGCTTTAATAAATAAGAAAATAGCGCGAAACAAAAGAGCCGACGAACAAAAACGAGGAAATACACACTGCCGCACCGTCGAGCTCGAGCGACAACCACCAAGAGAAGAGTAGAATGGTATGGTGATATCCATAGAAACGAACAGCAATTCATGAAACCTTCATAGCTGGCATTTTCTGGGTGCTCGGGCTTAGCCATTCTGCAAGTGGAACACTGAACTGAAATTGTTATTGTTTGTTCTGTTGAAGGTAGGTTATTCTCGTCGTTTCCTTATGCGTCCTTATGTTCAATTTGATATATTACTCACTCCTTACGTGCTTACTCTTAATAGTAAAAATTTTACTACCGTTTCCCAGACAAACTTCTGAATTCACATTTGCATATAAAATTTAATCTCTTGATAAGATAAGTCTGACGCGCTAATATCCCTATTAATAATTATGTTTTTTACAGGTTCAATTATGATATCCTTTTTAGAAAATTGCAGGAAGAAAGCAATGATTACAATTTAGCATATTTTAGGCTAGTAACATATTTTCGGTTTCGCAACTCTCTGTATCTAATTTGGACATGTTCTATTGTTCGACCAAAATAGGTTAGAACAAACAGAATAGAACACAGAAACATCACCGCAATACCAACAATGACAATAAACATTGAGCAACAAGGGCTTAACAGGAACATGAGCGCCGCATCCCCATGCAGGAATAATCCTCATCAGGAACTGAGACTGCGAATGGGATTGTGCGGAGACCAAGTAGATGTGTGTTCATCCACACTAACACATGCAGGATCAGAAATCTGAAGCAAGACTTGACTGTCATCGCCGCGTTTGGGCAATGGTCACATACATATTCACATTCGCATAATTTTCATCCACGTTTCTATTCCTCCCTAGTTTCTGGGGATCTGTGGTGTGTTCTATGTCCGTTTGTGCGCTTGTCATTTGTGTACGATGTGAAACTGGATGTGTAAAGGAAAGTGGAACGCATCACATTCCATTTCGATTGTAGTTTATACCTAGTACCTACATCAGTGACGGACCATTCATCATCATGCGTGGGTCTGTTTCTACTAACAATTCCACATTTCAACCCCTAAATTCAAACCTAACATAACGTAATTTTGTTATTGTATATTGTAGATATGTGTATTGTTGCATTCTCATTTTCAATCATGCATTATGCTTTCTCTTACATGCTTGATGGGGTTAGGGCATCGACAGAAGAAAACACAAGCTACAAATAGAAACAAAATCGTACCTACCAAAGCTTTAAACTAGTCATGAGGCAATAATGACTTATCATAAATACTCGTTGTTTTCATATCACTAATTAAATAAACACCATTTTAACATCGCCATTTTCTCCCCAACTCTTAAGTGGCACCTAGGTACCTCAACGAGATAATAGAATGAGACACGCCATCGTGGGGTCTATGTAAACTTGGGAAATGTTTGAGGTCAGGTGTTAAAGAGCGTTCTCACCCTAAATCCAAATAGTATTTAGGCTTCGTTTACAGAAACGGTGTTAGTTTACATTTCCCTATTCATCCTCAAAAGCTCAGCACCTCATTCTTCAGTCAGACCAAAATATGAAGGCTTCCCTTCCATTCCTCTTCTTCCATATATCATATTATGTAATGAAATATGGTAATAGTAAGAATGGAGGACAAAAGAAATGATAGTTTGTTAGTTGAGTGGGATGAGGACCTATTGGTTATTGGGGTGATTTTTCTACTATTTTAGGCGTTCATATAGGGTTTGTGTTTGCTAGAACGTGGGAAATGCTAGGGAAACTAAAATATATTTAATGACACTTGATCTATTGCACATAAATCATAGCATGTCTGATAGTTGTCAATCTGAAGACATACAAGGAGTCCTCATTGCCAATGGAATCGAATTAAATTAAATTTTGCACACACCCTGTATAAATACAGTCAGCTACTTTTCAATATCCGCGCTATTATTCAACGGAAAAACGGAACACACGCCATGACGTATTGTTAGTGTTGGACACGATTACAAAATGCACCAAAACAAACTGCACCCCCAACGCCCCAACTCCATTACCATGCAATATTGTTTTATGAGCGTGGCGCAAATAACGTTTCGTGGCAGTGCTCGGTGCAAAATATATCAACGAAAGTAGAACGTCAATGACGATGGACAGACGAACGACGACGACAAACAAACGACGTTTACGTAAACTATGGCGTCGCCGTCGTACAAACTTTGTAACTGGAGACTAATAGGAAAACGTTTATCAAACAGTACCACACATGTATTGCACACCAAGATAGTATCTATACAGTGACTTACGATTTGAAATTTGCTATAGTATTTCCAGTACATACTTCGCTTCAGGCAACGAACTACCAAGTAGTTGTTTCTGTTGTTTGCAATTTGTAATTTTGCCTATGTCGGTAATACGGTAACCGTCTGTCAATTTCGTTTCTCTTACTCCTGATGATTGTTGATGTTTTAATGTAATTAAGTTAAAGCGTGCGTTAAGCCAATTATTTTCAATTGTTTGAAATTTACTAATTACAGAGAACATGTTAAATTAGGCTAAATTTGAAACCCTATAGATAAGTATAGTAATTCATTTATGATATATGTTTCAATATGAACGTAAGTAATTTAATTGAAACATTGAAAAGTACTCGGAAAAATCAAACGAATTTCCCAGAACTGTATATGTTATTAAAAGCGCAATCTTTTCTATCTGTTCAACATTGCCTTGCATTTACATTAAATTGGTTCCTTCGGTGGAAAGCTCTTCCTGGGAAAATATTTGTTTAGATGTATGCAATTGGTATTATACGAGAGCTCAACGGAATTGCTCGAAACGAAAAGTACTACTATAGTAAGTAGAAACACAAAATACATCGGAAACACCGAGGATCTGGAAAGCTACTCGACATCCATGAACCAACACTAGAGAAATAAGCGAATAAGTGGCAAATCCACGCGCAACACAACAACCCCACAGCGACACCGCAACAAAATGCTAAAATACACAAATTTAATCACATTATGTGTGGCAGTAGCTGCTTCACATCCCATATCTGAAACCACTCGAAATACAATTGAGAACTAAAGGAATGGGAAAATTTGAGGAATCCTTATGTACAAGTGTAAGTGTGAGGAAAGATTTATAGTATTATTGATTAAAAAAATCGTTTTACAACGTGCTCACATATGAAGCTTAATTTATTAACAATACACGGCACTAACAACAAAGCACAAAACTAAGCCGATTGTACGTTAAATTTGTAGTAAGAATTTTCACAAAGATTTACAGGTAAGTATAGGAAATGTCAATTGAATGGGTATTTAATTAAATCATCTGCCTTGAAATGATTGGCAAGATCATTTTAGGAAGATAATGTTAACAAAAAAATCTGCTATCATAACTTATTATTCATAAATAAGCATTTCTCCTTCAAAATAATTCGAGGAACTTCGCCAAAATGGCTCAAAGGAGGTCGCCACGTGAAGGTCCGCCAATTTTCAAACATCCTGTACCAATAAAAAATGTTTGTACAAATCCATATGAGAACATAAAAGGTTAGATACTGGTGGAATGAAGTTCAATTAGTGGCACTGAAATGTCACCTTTATCGTTAATGTGTTTACGTCGTTTATGAGGCACCGATGCATTTCATTTCATCAATGATTTTCTTTATTCGGCGATAGTTACATATCATTCGTTTTATGCGATATCGTAGGATATTGTCTTTAGTCTTTAGTTTTAATAGGATATCATGATAGTGATAGTAAAGCAATACAACGCGACCAAACTCTTCGGCATTTCGAAGTGATATTAAGCAGTATAGCAGTATAGAGCGAATTTAATTAAAAAACTGACAACGTGTCCATTAATAAGATTGTTATTAGGGAATTTAATGACTTAATTTTTGTTCTAATCGGTTTTAATGTCCCTCATTCTGTATACGCGTGATGTTCGTTTGTTTCCTTAGTTCTGCTGTTGTGCTTTTGTGTATTTTGAGAGGAAGGAAAATTGTCAATGCTTTTAGGTTTGGTTCTGATGTTTAGAATTTCAGCATCGTATATGAAACCGAATTCAGCTATACCAATGACAATGAGGACACGAATTACTTTTAGTAATTAGGTTGAAACTTGGAGCGCTGGAAGACTATGTATATTACAAGGTACTAAATGTACTTCATACTAACTGCCCAGACTCCACAACAGACGACATCTAGTGCTTCTTTTATTGTTTCCATATTTGCCTGCCAGTTCTCCTGTTACACTTATATTGGACAGCGTGCAACATGTAATTATACAATAATACAAATAAGGATAACAAGATATCATTTGGTATTTGAACATGTTGCCTAAAACTCAACTATCCACCATTTTATATTTAAGTATAACTTCATTTATTAACTAAAGTAAAACTTAGTATAAATATCAAAAATATTTCTATAAATTTCCAATGAAAATTGTTATTGTTCAAATTTTCGCAGCAAAATACTAAGTCCGCTATAGAGATAACTACTATTCTAACAAGTGATTTGGGGGTTTGAAAACAATCAGGAAAGCCTTCTCCAAATAAATGCGTCAGAAATACTAGATAGGCAAGACTTGTTTAATGTTAAAACTGTAAGATTTTTTTGTAACGAATTCCACATCCAATTTTGAATTCATTATTGATTTATTTAAACGTTAAAGAATTTCTTATCCCCATCATTTTTGAACGCGCAGTATGAATGTACAAATTCTAGTTACTATAAATTTTAGATTTATGCGTAAAGATTTCAATGCCATGCATTCGTGTATGGTATGTATATTTTGATTTGTACGGATGAATAACGGGAACTCAAATAAACTGTGGCTTTCATTGACGTAATATACGTGAGGTGGATGATTCTTCGATTGCAAATCCTCCTGAATACATACATAGTTAACGAGTTTGAGTGGTTTAATTGCAATTAGTAATGCGAAACGAAGCAAATCCTACAAAATTCAACTGCGCGCGGTGAGATTGGCATAAATAATTTTCCTCAAAGCCTATAACTAATGAACAAACAATTTATGTGTATACATACATATAGGTATTTATAGTATACCTATATACGAAATGAAAATTTGTCAATTTGTAGCTCTTAAGATCCGCAAGTTTTGTGGAATTCCTACACCGTTTATTCTTTATGATTTAAAATATTTATATGAAACAAATATAAAATGCAAGAAGAGAACTATGACTATGATACAGCAACTAACGACGCAAATATCTGATTGAGAAGACAATTTATCTATAGGATAATAATACAGTAAGAAGCAAGTCGAATAAGTATGCAATGCGAGTAGATGTGACTTTATTAATGAACTAAATCATTGTCTGATTGTCCCTTGAACAAACAGCATTCATCATCATCGTTCCTCATCCCAGACCTGAACCTGACAATAAATGTATACGAAGAATAATCACATCAATTCAGTAAACCGATAGTAGAGATAGTTCTAATATTAATTTATTCTGACCCTACTCTAACACTGTAGTGTCAATTTTACACAACAAGATGAAGTTACAACCGAAAGAGGAAAGAGGTCAATCGGAGTAGTATTCGTAATGGATATCTTATACACTATCAATATTAATAAATAATTATAGTAAGAATGTACGTATAAAGCGTTCATCATAATCTGTTTTCAGGTAGCATGTCATCGTTGTGGTAAGAGTAAGAATCACTATGGTAAGACATGGTTATACAACAGAGTAAAATAATGCCTACGATCATTATTATTATAATTTTTTTCCCTGTAGTAATTTTTTAAAGAGATTTTCACGGGGAATTTTGTTCAAATTCCCGTGTGTGTAAAACCAGCCTTAAAAAGTAAGAATTATTTATTTTTTGACATAAAACTTATTGCATGTAGTTTACATTGAAGCGCCCGGCAAAAGTTTTATGGGTTATGTCGAAAAATACGTTGCGTTGACTTTAGACTCTAAATGTTATACGATATCAACGTGCCAACTGAGTCTCTTGAACACCAGTTACTTAAATAGCAAATAATTTACTACCAATCAGATTCCAAATGAATATTAACATGCAATTGAAAATTCAAATGAATTCATTTATTTATACTGATTTGAAGATTTTCAATTTGGATAAACGCAATTTAAACTTCCACTTGCAATCCAGAGATTATACGTAGATGCTGTGCAAGTTCAATGTCATATCAAACAAAAATACATCTGTGTCTGATCAGTTTTTATTGTTTCCGTCCATAAATTATTTGCCATGCAACACAGGCATATGTAAGTAAGTATGTACAACAGTTGCAAAAAATATCATAAGCGTTCGCGTTTATAACAACTAAGAATATCCAGTCACTAAGTTTATCCAGTCAGACGTCATTCAAAAAATTCTTAATCATGGTGCGTAATCCCAACACACGTCCAAAGCTGTGAGGATTCTGAGAATGAACAAAAATTATGTATAAAAAAATAAGCAACTAAAACTGTAAGTCTTAAGTAATCTAGAAAAAGAGTAAGTATAGAACTCCAACCGTAACACTTGAAAAATAAGTAACGGATTAAAAATCATTTAAATTTAAAATCCTGCCTTTCATTCCTCCCTTCGTTGCTTCCTTTTTCTAAATCCTTTTTAAAAATAGCAACCATTACCTAGTAGACTAATGTCTACTGTGATGTTTAATATTTTTGCCCCCTAAGAATGCACAAAATACAAATGTGATTCACGTTCTGGTTATCTTAACTTAACTTTAAATATTGTTGGTCGCGCAACGCACAACAAGGGACAAACCACTTGTAAATTCTAATTATAGTTTCAAGTGGCCCTCTTTGGCCCTCGACAAGCATTTTCCGCTTTTTCCGCCGCTGCATGCATATTATAACATGTAATGCTTATGTTAGCTAATGGATGGAGTGAGCCTTCAAGTGTGACATGTGTGGCGCGTGTCCCATCATCATCACATATCACGTCATTCTCTTGTTCTTGTTGCTCGTGTTATCTGCGCTTTTAAAAATACCCTCAGAGTCTTGTTCTATGATGAGTGGCGATTGTTTTAAAATGGCCATAAAATGCATTTCTGCTTTCCTGCCGCTTGTCGCATTTAATTA
The DNA here is from genome assembly GCA_030264655.1 of Leptusa sp. GC000079. Taxonomy (NCBI): domain Eukaryota; kingdom Metazoa; phylum Arthropoda; class Insecta; order Coleoptera; family Staphylinidae; genus Leptusa; species Leptusa sp. GC000079. The sequence continues at coordinate 10,327 of JARJDT010005494.1, forward strand.
TCAATGTTAATTATGTCGTGTATTTCATAGACTAGAACGACTAAACCATAAAACACGAATAAGCTGTTTAGTTTAAAGTTAATTAAACAATACTTGCAGCTTGCAAGCCTTTTGGCACGTTTTTACTAAAATAATAAAAGATATCATTTAAAATCCCCAATACCTAATCAGACACCATACCTATTATAGTATTATTGCAAAAAGATTTGAAGGTGTAAAATACGTGATTTTATATGGGACATTTTGAAAACTTAAAGTTTTATCGCCCGGAGTTTGGGTGCAAACGGTTTTATGGTGGAAGCGCTGAGGTTTTACCTTTTAGCAAATTTTAGTTTAGACACGAATCACACCGTGATCCGTGAACCTACAAATTTACAATGCCAATACAATTCAATGCAAAATGCAGATTGTGTTTGCATGATTCAAATACAAGTTGTCCCCTGATGGTATTAGGCATTGAAATGCCCAGGGCTGCGACAAAAGGTCCCTAAACATCACCACGCAACCTCTCAACATGTAGATGATATACACCTACCCAGCTCAGCTTGGGTCATAATGTGGCAATGAAAGCAGCTTTCAATGGATTGGTTTTCCATTTGCGGAATTCGATACAAAATAATTCTTCAGGTATATACGTACTGATATTATTACCTAATTAATAGGAAATACGACAAGTAGATTAAGTACTTCGTCGCTAGAGGTATATTCGTAGATTCATTTGTTGAAAGTTGGAACTGTATGGCTAAGTGCGGGAATGTTCCAACAAAACCCTGCTTCGCTTTTACAGAATTACAGAAATTTAGAAATCCTCTGCTTTAATGCTTGGGGCATCAGCATTCAGCATCATACAATTTTCGCAAAACGTGAGAAAATTTACTAATGCACATTGCATCTTGGTGCATTTTGGGTATTTCTCGGCAACACGCCCTAACTTAACTACTACGGAAAAATTAAATTCGACTGAGCGTAATTTAATTGCAAAACTAAAACTCATATTTTTAATTTAATAATAAATTTTCAGCTTCCGATCACCTATCTGCAATTTTGTTACCATATTATTGTTACCAACAATTGACAACGTCAATAACATCAACACAATTTCTATATTATTCGAATCAGGATAAAATTATGGGAAATGAGAATGTTTATTTTTCATAAATTTTTTACTAATTTCGTATTCTTGGGACAAGAAGTGCACACATGGTAAGTATACACATCTAAAATATATCATGTGACCCAAAACTTGTTGAATTAGAGCCTATGCAAAAATGAAGCTTCTCTGTTGATTATCAGGGATTGTGACAAATGTAATAATAATATTTTTCTACTCCCATCTAGAAAACAGCACATTGTGACATCCAATCGAATACTCCTAAGAGGGTCATAGGATCACTAGTGTTACAATGTTCATAGTATCACTAGTGTTACAATGAAA
>JARJDT010005496.1:0-10216 GCA_030264655.1 Leptusa sp. GC000079
AATCACTTTTTTGGATTCAGGGGACCTCAATTCGTGGAGATCCATCAAAATCTCGACATCGAAAATTTTCATGAATACCTTACTTCCCTAGTCGCTATACGACCACGAAGTAAAAATTAACTCATCCATAGCAACCGTCAACTTTTCTGGCGAGCCGGTCGAATATGAAATTTAAATCAACCGGCCTAGCCGGTCGGATAGACACTTCCTTACATTACGGTTAGGCCATGGACTGAGAAAGAATAAGTTAGGCGTAATTGTGTTCCTTTTGAGGTTATGAGTTTAAATAAACTGGCTAAATACAGAGGGAATACCATTGAAACGTGCGACTTTAATGGGGAATACCCGAACCGAACCTAAACTTATGTAACCGTTATCCCAAACGTGGTTTTATTTTTCACTAACCAAAACAGCTGGGACGTCATTCCTCAAACGAATTTGGTTGGTTAACCAGTTAGTGAGAGTCGAAATCGACTAACGTAAATCACACACATTAAAAATTCTTCTTAAAAACCCAAAAATTGAACCAAAACGAGTTTATTACATTCAAAAAAGTGACATTACATAAATATACATTAATTCCTTAAATTACGAAATTCTTTGAACTTTTTGAATAATTCACTGAAGCTAAAGGAATTCAGGAATATTGGAAAATACTTTATTCACACACCATCAAGCATCCCATCCATGAAAGCCAAATTGGAACCTGCTTGAATGACCTGGTCCAAATCCTTCTTCATGACTGTCTTTCGCTTGGTCTGCATGGTATACTCATAAGTCGCCTTGCTTATCATTTCAATGAATAGTTCCTGAACAAAATTTTAAAAACATTATTCTACAACATTTCCTAAATTATTGATTTATGCATACAGTAGCTTTAGTTGTGAGGAACAAAGCGTCCTGCTGAATAAGATGGCAATCCGGATTCAGCTTCATGATGTGCTTTACTCTGGCAAGCGGCAACTTCACCAATCGGACCTTTTCCGGTGTCTTGTTTTCTTTATCAGTGGAGGTTCCTGCCGCTAATGACAACAAACACATTTGATATTTCACACATGAAGCTTGTGATTCGTGAACAAATTCGCTTGCAAATTCGTCAATTTGTGATTTCTTACCTTCATGCGTATGCTGTGCTCCGTTGGTTGCTTCAGGTTTGCCCATTTTGAATAAGTATCAGTCTTTATTTATTTGCTTTGAGTTATAAATTAGCGATGATATCGAAATTTAAAACGAGAGGGAAACTGAGCTTTGCTTTGCGTTTACGATTTGTCACCACTTTTCGCGTTCTGCTTGGCTTTTTGTTCGGGTATTCGTGGTTATGTTTGCGCGTTTGCGTTTTGAGTCTCCTTCTTTGTCAGACAAATTCAAGCCATGTTTACAGCATGTAAATAAAATGCGATAGCCTATTAATTTTCAACGCAATAGAATGAAGCAGCACTATAGGAAATGGCGGTAAACTTGAAAGTAAGCAAATGCGCATGAGCACAAAACATCCCAGTTCGCTTTTTCTCCGGCCGAAAGAGATGAATGGATGAATAGCAGCGCCTCTATGAAGAAATAAGTTAGTTATCAATGCTACCTAGCACTAGACATGTCTATGTCCATTTCCATTATTAATATGCCAATCCATTGTATGAAATATTCGCTCGCTGCTTCTAATTCTTGTTAATTATGATTAATAATCATTAGTGAATTTCTTTAAAAATTTAAACACGGTTCTGTTAATGTTGTTGCAACGTGTGAGAGGGTGTAGCAGTGGAGTGTTGGTGATTTAAATAATATACAAGCGGAAAATTTATAATTTTCATGCACACTTTAATTACTAACTACGCTGAAGATTCGGTGGTATATTTATATAAGTGACGATTTTCTCAATCTAGCGAAATCTGTGCAAGCGGGAACTATTGTTTATTTAGTGTAAATACATTTATTGCTAATTGTGATGTTATTTATAAACATTTTTAATCGTATTGTTTACATTACACCCGGTTATAATTCATCTTCGTCGTGAAGTAATGGCGGTGACTTTAAATTCCCAGGTATTTACTTAGCACATATCTTAGGTCTACGACCCTTAACTGTGTAATTTTATATTCATAACAATTTGCCATTTTGTAAGTAAACCACTAAACAACATTTGGAATATCGCTTAATAGTTTGTTTATTGCACAATGTCGATTTTCTCGTTACTCATTTATTATTCAGCTAGTCATCATAATTTTAAGATAAGGCTTGCTTTACGCGATTTTATTGACTTTTGAGATGTTGAATGTTGGGAATTTGATGATGTTGATGCTTGTTTCAGTATATTGTACAGCCTTGGGCTAAAAGATGTAAGCAATGAGGTGGACTAATAATTGTACTATGTGATAAGCATTAAATGATTATGGATCCTGTGTTACAAAGACTTGAAACACCACAACAATTAGATAAATCAAATGAGCACACGTTGAGCGTGGCAGGATCGAATCAAAATGAGGAAGAGAAGGAGGAAAAGGTGGAAGATCCAGTGATCCAAGGACATGGGGTTGAGGATCATGGCATGAAACGAATGATACCAGGTGAGCCTGGCCCTTCTCAGAAGAAGATCAGGGCTGAGGCAACACCAGCGGAATTATCTAATGTGGACTTTGCTCCTGTGAAATTAAAGGAACAGGAAACTAGTGATAATCATGCCAATAGTGGGATTGTACCCAAAGTAGATGAAGTAGAAACAAATGAATCTCAAAAATTGCCAACTGATTATCATCATAAGGAAAATCGAAGCGCACATCCTCAGCCTCAGCCACAGCCATATCAACATGAACAATATTTGCATTCACAACCTCATCAACAATTTCTTCATTATGAATATCCACCTCCACTGCCACCATCAGCAGTGCATAGTCAACCTCTACCTTATATGGATCAACAACAATTTAATGGACCAACATCTTCTTTTAATCTTAATCATACAAATGCAAATATATTGAATATTCCGCAAATTAAACAGGAATTTTCGGAAAATATGCAACAACCACAACAACAACTGCAGCAGCAACAACAGCAACAGAATGTACAAAATCAAATGCAATATTCACATCCACAGTCCACACCTAATGAGACAAAAATAATAAACGACAAGGAAGAAGCAAAACAATCAGAAATAAAAGAAGAGGAAAAGGAAGAAAATTATGAGTTTGACATTAAAGAAAAACTTAAAGAAATGGGCGAAATTAGTTTCGAAACTGTAAAGAAAGATAAGAAGAAGGCCACTGATGAAGCTGAAGCACCTGCTACAAATGTTGCTAATGAAAGTAAAATTGCAAAGAAACCAGGTTTGTACTTACTATTTACTTATTGACTAAAATTTCCTTATTGACTAAATGGGAATGTTATAAAAATTGTAGATGAAACGGAAAGCAGTACAACAATCGAAAGAAAAGGCAACATGCGCCGTAACATTCGTGAAGTAATGGATGAAACCAAACTAGATGAGTCTACACTTGCCGCCCAACGGCAAGAAGTTGAGCGTTTACGGCGTGTCCAAGAGCAACAACGTGTGATGCGCGATCTCGCACGACAAGCGAACCAAGAACGTGTCATTTCCCTGTTTCAAGGAAACGATTTTTCTTTAGATGGCCAAGAAGGACCCTCATCAACAAAAATAGGCAATACGGTTGTGGTCAAATTGCCCAATGGGCAAGTCAAACCTAGAAAACAACTGGATATAATGCGTATGGTTAAATCACCCACACAATCTTCATCACTAGAAATCAGTCCATCATCAATCATAGGCCCAACACATCTGACACCTTCAGTTAGCATTGCGCCAGTGCCAAAGAGAGCCATCGAAACTTCGACGTACTTCAGTGAGTCGGAAAGTGAGGAAGAGTTCGAACCCATGCTAGACAACGAACCCGTCGACGTGATCGACATATCATCTGATGATGACGATGATGATTGTATAGTCGTCTCGGAGACGGAAGATGCTGAAGATGACGAAGATCCGACAAACTCGGGAATGCACACAAATGATGAGTTCAACCAACCTGATGATCAAGGTCGTGTTGTGATCAATATCGGTCACTTAGACGACGAACCTGATATTTATCTAGCGCCACAAATTTCACGTATCATTAAACCCCATCAGATTGGAGGAATACGGTTTCTTTACGACAATTTAATTGAGAGCACCACAAGGTACGAAAACTCAACTGGGTTTGGTTGCATCTTGGCGCACTCCATGGGTTTAGGAAAGACGTTACAAGTCGTAACATTCTCGGACATTTTCTTAAGACACACGTCAGCAAAGACAATACTTTGCATCATGCCTATCAACACTCTTCAGAACTGGTTAGCCGAGTATAATATGTGGTTGCCGAGAGAGGAGACTTCGAATAGTCCTCTCTTGGCGCATGGGGAGGTACGTCCGAGAAATTTCAACCTACATGTCTTGAACGACAGTCATAAGACGCTTACTGCTCGTGCGAAAGTTATCAATAGTTGGAATACTTCGGGTGGCGTCTTATTGATAGGTTACGAACAGTATAGACTCCTTTCATTGAGGCGCTCTCCAAAATCGCGCAGTAAAAAAGCGCAACAACGCGCTTGCGATGATGACAAAAACAAGTTATTGTTTGATGCAGTTCACGAAGCTCTAGTGATGCCAGGACCTGACTTGGTTATCTGTGATGAAGGACACCGCATCAAGAATTCACACGCGTCTATATCACAAGCTTTAAAACAAATGCGCACAAAGCGCAGAGTGGTATTAACTGGTTATCCTCTACAGAATAACTTGATGGAGTATTGGTGCATGGTCGATTTTGTGCGGCCGAATTATTTGGGCTCAAAGACGGAGTTTTGCAATATGTTTGAAAGGCCAATACAGAATGGTCAGTGTATAGATTCAACTGAGACGGATATCAAATTGATGAGATACCGCGCGCATGTTTTGCATTCGTTGCTTCTTGGGTTTGTTCAGAGGCGTTCACATCGCGTTTTGCAAACAGCATTGCCTCAGAAAGAGGAATACGTCTTACTCGTACGAATGACACCTTTTCAGCGCACTTTATATGAGACGTTCATGAATGAAGTGGTGCGGACACAGACAGTTCCAAACCCTTTGAAAGCTTTTGCAGTTTGTTGCAAAATCTGGAATCACCCGGATGTTCTGTATTATTATCTCAAGAAGCAGGCGAAAGGCGGCGCTATTGATATTGATCTAGAGGAAGTATCTAATGTTAAACCAATACCTGTAGTAGAGACCAAGCCGAAAAAACCACCGCGGGTCAAGAAACAAACCAAGAAAGAAAAGGCGGCAAAAGGTAAACCTGCCGCGTCTGTCACTCCGTATAGTTCGAATAATTCCAATGTGGATAATTGTATTAATTCTGCTAGTAGTGCGCCAAGTAGCACTCCTCAAAATTCAAACGAGCCAGCTCCTCCCAATCCACCTAATCCTGAGCCTGAGAAAAATCAATTTTCGAATCCTAATCAAACTGTTTCCGTACAGGGGAATTACCGCATGCCAGGACCAGGCTACAATACCCAGACAAACACTCAAGGAAACCAACCAAATTATCCAGGGCATAATTTTCGTGCCGATTTTAATCAACCGCCTACACAGTATCCTAATCCCACTAATCAATACATGAATTCATCAACGAGTTCGAGTGCGAACTATCCACAAAATAATTTTTTGATGAATAATGATGGCAAACCAGGATTTCCGCCAACCCAAGCACAACACACAAATTACAACCCAAATCAGAATACACAGTATTCAAATCCTAATTCGAATGCAAACTATATGCACCAGAACACGAATCCGAACACGAACTATCCTCACCAGCAACGACCCCAACCCCAACAAACGCAATATCACAATCAGAATCCTTCAGGTTCAAACTATCAAAATACGTACGGAAATGCACAAACACAGAATAATGTGAACTATCAACAACAGCCACAACAACAAGGTCCATCAAATATGATGCAACCTTATCAGCAAAACTATCCACCAAATACGAATCAAAACTATCCGCAATCGCAAAACTATCCAAACTCAAATTATCAACCAAATCAAAACCAAAACTATTGGAATGCACAACATCCTGAGATTAAACAAGAACCTTACTACGATTGTGGACCCTATCAGCAAAATAATCAGTGGATTAAGCAGGAAGATGTAAAACCGCAGATTAAATTGGAATCGGACACAAAACCGAAGATTAATATTATAAGCGATATCAGTATTAAGAACGCTTATGATCCTCGCGGCAACATAACGCCTGAGAAGAAGATTAACATTTTGAGTGATATTAAACTAGAGCCGAAGAAAGAGCCGGTTGAGTATTTAGAGGAAAAGAAAGAGAAGGAGATGAGCATTGATGATCAAACAATGATGAGTAGTGATGCGAAACTAGAAAGTAAGCTAGAAAAAATTGATTTAGATGAGGATAGCAAAAATTCGATTCTCGCTAAAGTGTTGCGGGAAGATACCGGGATACCTTATGACTGGGCAGTTGAACTGTTGCAAGATTACATGCCGGGCTTTATCGAAAACTCGGCAAAGATGGAAATTTTGTTCTCGATTGTTCGGGAGAGTTTGGCTCTCGGTGATCGGCTGTTGGTCTTCAGCCAATCACTTATCACCTTAGATCTTATTGAACAGTTTTTACAAATGAACAATGTTCCGGGCGAAACACAAAAATGGGCCAAGAATACAAGCTATTACAGTAAGTCCTTCCTTCAATTTCTTCCCGAAAGTGGTTTAAATGTTTTCTTATGTATTATTCTTGAAGGACTTGATGGTTCTACAACTGCACTCGAAAGAGAGAAACTCATTAATGAGTTCAATTCAAATTCGAAAGTGTATCTATTCTTAGTATCGACTAGAGCAGGCTCTCTGGGAATCAATTTGATTGGTGCGAATCGCGTGGTTGTGCTGGACGCTTCCTGGAATCCTTGTCATGACACCCAAGCAGTCTGCAGAGTTTACCGGTACGGACAACGCAAACCGTGCTTTGTTTACAGACTCGTTGTCGATAATTGTTTGGAAAAGAAAATCTACGATCGGCAAATCAACAAACAAGGTACCTCAAGTCATTTATCTTCTTAAAATTACTTTTTCATCTTCATTAATGTTTATTAAAGGAATGTCAGACCGTGTCGTGGACGAATGCAACCCCGATGCTCACTTAACCATGAAAGATGTAACAACATTATGTTGGGATGATGACAGAGAAACTGAAGAGAAAGACTGGTCTTATTGTAAAGATAAATACATCGACGTGGTGCTTCAAAAAGTTCTCGAAAAACATGGGAGACGGTTCAATAAAGAACCATTTCAACATGAATCTCTCCTGATTGACAGGAAAGACAAACAATTATCTTCATTGGAAAAGAGAATGGCGAAACGTGGCTATGAAAGAGAAAAGCAAGCAGCACGTCAACCCAACTACAGTGCTGGTACAGGGCCAAGACATAGACCAGTGGCGTCCGTTCGTCCAATGCAACAAGAAGCCCGATCTTCTCGGTGGATTCCAGCTGAACATTGGCAACGGCAAGGTATGACCGCACAGGAAATGACTTTGCCGCTTGACGTTGTGATACCTACGGTGCAACCCGATAAAGGCAAGATTGTATTGAAAGCTGGTCAAAAAGTGTTGATACTCAAGTCACCAAAAGGAGTCTACATGCAGTTAGAAAGCGGAAAGATTGTCTCGATCAAAACCGCGATCAAAGTGCGTGGTAAAGCTGATGAAGATAAGTCGCGAAGGTCTCCAGCGCAACCGTCCGTTTCCCCATCAGCGATTCTACCGCCGGCTATTAAGAACAATTCGGCGGTTTCGGTCCAACCACCGAAACGTGCCGTTAAACCGTTTGTTCCAACACCTAAGATTAACGTTCGCATGAAATCGCCTCTTATACATCACCCGCCGAGAATGCATAAAAAAGTACAAAAGGAAGCGCCGCCTGTGGAGGAACCATTGAGTAGTAGTGAGGATGAGCGATCGCAGGATAAAAGACTGAATGCTTACCGAGATCGGGAAAATCATATGAAGAAAGTGCCGGAGTTTCATGTGGAGAGCAGATTACGGGATGTGCGCGGTAGACATTTTGAAGCGTTCGGGAGTCAGGCACAAACTGCAAAATCAACTTCGGCTTTGCAACAGTTGGAGAAGTCTACTTCGGCCATAATGTCTGATTCTAAGCAGCCATTCCAGGTAAGACTTATATTTCATACTTTTCATTACATTTTCGCTGATGTCAAATATTATTTTTAGGAGACTTTGAACAGTATTACAAGTTCGTATCAAGATAACGAAGCAGATGGTAAACAGTTGAATCAGCCTATTACAATTGATGATGATCCGGAGGATAAAACATCTCAGAGTCAACATCCTAAAGCTAACATTCCACCGAATCCTACTCCCACTCCTGAGTATCCTTATAATTATTATGGTTACAATATGCATGCGTATCCGACCCCGAATCCGAGTACAAATACGGCTGCACCGCCCCCCCAACCTCAACCTCAGCCACCACCTCAGACATATACATATGCAGTGGCACCTGGACCACCTGTGTATGATATGAACGCCTATACACCACAACCACAACCTCAACAGAGTCAACATCCGCCGCATCCACAAGCAATAGCACATCACCCTTCTTTTCAACAACCTCAACAACCCTACAGCTATGTTTATCCACCACATGGCTATCCAACGCCGGCGCCTCCACAATATACGCAACCTTATGAGTATTCCACTCCTCCTCAGCCGATTTATGCAGCTCCGTTTGTTTACAATCAGCCATATCCGCCGCCACCGCAGCCGGTATACGCGTCAACATCTAATCCGAATCCACCTCCGCCGATTGTTTATGCTGCTGAGTATCAGTATCCTCCTGCGACGGATCCAGCGACTTACTATCCACCCCAGACATGAATGTGAATTCCCATTTGTCCTGTTTATAAGTGATAGTAGTGCAATTCATTGAATGATTACTTGATTAGTACGTACCGTTTTCCTTATATCTTTCTGTATGATGTACTATTCTAGTTATTTATGAGCAGAATGCAGAATGAGAGTTTTAGTATAGCTTTGCTTGTAACTGTTTACCGTTTCAATGTAAGCACATTGTCATACTATCAAGTTCATCATGATGATGAGAAGATTTATGGTAAATAATTTTATTAGATTATTAAAACAGTCTACCGATACAGATAGATTGAACTGATTTTAGATACTTAAGTTCTTATGTGAATACTAAGTGTATTCAATTATGATGTGCATTTACCCAAGAACTTGATTCAGATAAATGATTGATATAAATAATTGATTAGACATGTAATGTTGTTTTGTTCTGCCATGCACAATTAAGCAAATTATTTCCGAAAACTTCTGTAAATATATAACATTTCTGTCATATTTATTATGTATGGGTTTTATTGTACAAATTTCCGCTTTTAATGGTAAAACTAGTCTTTATGTGCAGGTAAGTTTAATTTTAACTTTCTACATAGCATACAAATTTCATGCTTTTAATTTTATCTTATTTTACAACGCGGAAAGACCTTCGGGCGCTAGTCTTGGATAATAAACTAATGCTAAAAACTCTTATTTTACCAGATAACCATATTGCCATGTGTGATGTGAGGGTGTCAACTTTTCTCAGGTCTATTTCTGCAAAAGATTTACATTTGAGCCTTGTTGAAGTTCTCTTAAATATAATATAATTACTCATTAATCACGAATGCTCTGCTTTCGCCAGTCAGTGTTTGGGGATTTGGGAAATGGCGAATCAGGCGAATGATATGAAGCTTTTTTCCATCACAGCGACTGACGGTTCTTCAAGTTTTGGGAGTTGCATCTCAAACCACGTCAGGAAGTGTGCTTCATTTTGGAAGAAATGAGCAGCTGCACCTGGAATCCATCCCTGCATCTCACATGTAGGACGATGTACCTGCATCAATTATTTTATTGTATTATAATTGAATATACAGTATGTCCACGATTCGAGGATGTACGAGCGTACATACATACAGCCATCACTTCAAAAACAACTTTTTTGATTCAGCGGACCTCAATTCGTGGAGATCCATTAAAATCTCGATATCGAAAATCTTCATGAATGTCTATTCTACACTTCTAGTCTATAGCAAAGTCTGTAGGTACTTACGCACTTAGGACCACGTTTCAAACTATGACGTACATGCATTGAT
>JARJDT010005503.1:0-16670 GCA_030264655.1 Leptusa sp. GC000079
GTCTTAAAACTAGGTTATGTTCAACTCAAACATCATAAGTTAGTCATAAACGTCAATTTACAGTGTTGCCAAATTTTAAAATTGATCAAGTATATAAAAAACTTATGTAATTTTACAGGGTTGCCAACTCTATTTTTGTTAGATTCTATTCAAATGTCATAAGCAAAGTCATAAGAGCGACAATTTACAGTATTGTCAAATTTAAAAATTAGTAGTAGATTTAAAGCGGTTATGTAATTTTACAGTGTTGTCAATTAAACTTTTTGTTTTGTTCTATTTTCTATTCTACGAATATCAAAATGAAAATCATGTGAATTATTACTCAACAACTTAATACCGTTGAAATTAGGTTAGGTTGTACTCAAATGTCATAAACTAATTTATAAGTAAAAATTTACAGTGTTGCCAAATATTAAAATTGATTCCAAGTAGATCAGAAAATTGGTTATGTAATTTTACAATGTTGCCTAGTCAATTTAGTTCCTTTGTTTTATTTTCCACTAATTTTCTATTCTATTGAATATTAAAATAGAAATCATGTGAGTGTTGCCAAATTTACGTATGCAATGAAATTAATTGCCAAACCAATCAAAGGCTAATTTCACAATTTTTACTTGTTTTATGTAACACTCGTCCCAACACTTGTCAAAAATACTTAAAAAAAACGTTCTTTGTTGTTTGTTTTTTCGAGTGCTAAGTTTAGTGTTTGCCTTTTGTTATTTGTTTGTTTGCTTGGAGGTCATTCTCACCTTTGGCTCTCGCGTAAATGAATCGAGTAGGCAGATGGGACAAACGCAATATTTGTTGATGTTGGCGATCGTCTCCGAACGCTACGTGTGTCGAATAGATGGAAATGTGGCTATCGGATTGGGAGCACGAACGCAAAAACGGTGAAAAGAACGAATTCCGATACCATCGGGCACGCACCAACGACGACGAATTCGCGAATGGCCTACGGGGACGTCGTCGCTGTCGCCTGGCGGGACGGTGGTCGTCGTCGTCGACGACACTCGAAACTGTTTGCACTTTCGCTGAATGCGTTTTGTTTTCGTATCGTTGGCGCGTTCGCGTTCTTGTCTTCTATCGCTAATCTATGCCTTTTCTGTTGTGTTGTGTCGCTCATCTGTCCACGGTCCACTTCTTGTCACTCTTTACACAGTCACACAAGCAAGCACACTGATTGACGCACGGCACACAACTACACTTTCAACGCAGTTTCAAATGTCATTATTGTCAAAATGACAAAAATAATTTATTAGTTCTAGCAGCGACATCTATGGTCTCAAAAATCAAATAAAACGAAATATACACGCTGTCCATGTATATTTCTTTAATAAATGTTTATATTTTATGATTCTCTTCCAATTATTTCAGAAATGTTAATAATTGTTGATTATAATAATTACTAATTTGGTTTACTCAGGAAAATATTGTTTTAAATCATTTTTTAAGTTAAGTTTTTTTGGTATAAAAGATATTTGAACAATGTGTATATTTTTTTAATGCATCGTTTAAGCAACGTTGCACGATTTCATATTAGCAAAAGAACACCAATGAGCGTTCAGCGACAATTTACAATTTTCAATATACACTCTGTCCACTTATATTATAAGTTATTTTAAATTTCAAATAATTTATAATTCTCTAAAAATATCTCAACAATTATTATTAATAAATTATTATAAAATAAAATATCTTGTCTTTCTACGGAAAATATTGTTTTAAGTTACTTTGAACAATGTGTATGTTTTGAAGCAAGTTTTAAGCGACGTTGCACGATCTCATCCTCGAAAATAAACAGGAATCAAACGAGCGCTGTTTGTCCTTGAGCCTGGGAAACCCAAAATCGGTGGGATTTGACAGCTGACTGCAATCTTGCCTCCTTTTTGTATCGCGTCCTTGTCGCTCGCATCAGTCTTGTCCGTTTAGCGTCGCTCTTGCACGATCCCTGCGTTCCCGTTCCCGTCGCGTTCCTGGCACACTCGCAGAGCAACTGGCATGGCGGTCTGTGTCGCATGCGAATCGCGTCCCTGTCGCCGTCGTCGCTGTTGAGTCGAAGATGTAGTTCGTGTGGATGCGTCGTGTCGCTGTTATTTTCATTGAGGATGCAAGAGTAATTCCGGTCTTTCGATACGCGGTGTGTCGGCGCAGTTATCTAATAGAGAGAAACGGCGAGCGAGCGCCTAAATTCGCAACATCAACATAAAATAAAGCCGTGTGCGCGGTGTTGTGTTTTATTTTGGCCCTCCAGGAACACAGTGCACTTGTCTCCTCGGCGGCAACCAGCTGGAGCAGCGTGGTCAGTGGCGTCACGTACACCCCCGCATGCGTTCGGCTTCGGCTCGGACACTAAATCGAAAATTCGCTCTGCTGATTTATAAATAAAGCAAAAAATCCTTTGACTTTCAACGTATTTTTAATACACAACAAACACACTTTTTGGTTGTACAAATGTGGAAGCAACTGCAAATGGGACTTAGAGCGTTCTTGCTACTCGCATCGCGCGTTTGGAACTGCTTGTGTTTTATGGTAAAGAAGCAAACAAGAACGGTAAGTTTCTCTGTGAAAAAAATAAATTCAAAAAAATTAATTTATCAAAATAATATTGAATTGTTTTTTTAGATAATACAACATCAATCAGTCAAATATGATATATTTCCATTATCACCTTTATCAAGGCATAGATTAAGTAAGTTCAATGCCACACTTAAAACTTGTTTTTATCAAATAATAAACAAAAATAAAAATATTAAAGTTTGAGGTTATGTTTTAAGAGCTACCACTTTGGTAATTTCTAGGGACTTTTGTCTAGTAATTTTCTATTTTGACACATTTGTCAGTTTTATGTCAAAACTTTATTTCTGCAAAAAGTCACTAGAGACAATTTTGAGTTTTTTTAATTTTCAGGTGAAATTGTAATAGCTATCAATTTAGTAACTTTTAGGGACTTTTTCAGTAACTTTCTTTTTTGGCATATTTGATATTTATAGGGAAAAATTGGTAAAAATTTAGTTTGAAAAAAAATCAAGTTTGAGGTTAAATTCTTAAAGCTACCAATTTAGTGATATCTAGGGGCTTTTGTCTAGTAATTTAAATTTTTTGATAATTTTAAATAAGAACTTCATTTCTACTAATTTTCTAAAAATATTGTTGAAATGTTGAGGTTAAATTATTAGAGCTATTTAGTAATTTCTAGGGACTTTTATCTAGGAACTAGCTAATTTTTGGACATGTTTAGGTATAGTGAAACGAAAAACGCTCGTTTTGGACTTGGACGAGACGTTAATCCATTCGTTTCATGATGGACTGGTCAGACAGACAGTGCGGCCGGGCACGCCACCGGATTTCGTCCTAAAAGTGACGATCGATCGACATCCAGTGCGGTTCTTCGTCCATAAACGGCCGCATGTTGACACCTTCCTAGACATTGTCTCAAGATGGTAAAACTATTTCTTGCATTACTTACGTTTTTACTTTCTTATTTAAAATTGTTATTTATGTCACTAGGTACGAATTAGTGGTCTTTACGGCAAGCATGGAGATTTACGGCAAGGCCGTCGCCGACCGGCTGGACGGCGGGCGCGGCATCCTCCAGAAGCGCTTCTACCGGCAGCATTGCACGCCTGACATGGGCTCGTACACGAAGAACCTGAGCGCCATCTGCGGCGATCTCTCGTCGGTTTTTATCCTAGACAATAGTCCTGGTGCCTATAGGGCTTATCCTGGTAAATTATTCACGCAATTCATCAATAATTCCAAGCGTTTGCCGAAAATAAAATAGAACTATTTAAATAGATTTTTCTATTTTGTCAACTATTTTTAAATAGTTTTAAAAAAACTATTTTCGTATTTCTTATTTTCAGACTAGTTATATCTATTTAAATATTTTTATTTGAAATCGAATTCTATTTAAAATAGTTTTGGCAAGATAATTCCATTTGGACAACATTTTTGAGATTATTATTGGTTGTAGATAATGCGATACCGATAAAGTCGTGGTTTTCGGACCCCACGGATGTGGCGCTGCTGAACCTGCTGCCGGTGCTGGACGCGCTGCGCTTCACGACGGACGTGCGCTCGGTGCTGTCGCGCAACCTCCACCTGCATCGCCTGTGGTAGATATCACGTAGTTAAACTAGCTGATTGATCAAATTTAGGGCCGTCGCGAGCGCGCCATCGACAAGGGTAACCGATTTTCTCGATCATTTTTCTATTCGTTGTGTATTGTTGACAGGGATAAGGAGAAACGCATGCCTGCTTGCTTACCGCCACCTGACGAGCTCTGCTATAATAGTCTGCCCCAGTACAAGATCCAAGTCCAAACGCCTACCATTTACCTCTAATCCTAATCCATTTGCCAATAAATCACAGACGTGTATTTGTATTTATTCTTGTTACGGACTAATTTTGTTTATACAGGGTGTTCCATAAATATTGGACAGGTTTAAATAGGGTTTCACGAGACAAGAATTCTCGTCTTGTATTGTTCTTGTATTGTCTCGAAATATCAAGACAAGAAATTTGGGTTTCTTGGCTTGTGTTTTTTATCTAATTTCTTGAAAACATAATCTTGTCTTGTCTTGATTTTTCCATACCGAGTCTTGTCTCGAATTTTGTCGAGACCAAGCAAGAATTCTTGAAAATCAAGACTCGTGAAACTCAAGATTTAAATTTATCCCCAATTTTTAACTCGAATAATGCATTAGAAATTGAAATATTGTCAGTATTTTTGTAACACCCGGTAGTATGTGAATGGAGATTCATTGTTTTAATTGTTTGCAGGTACAGGGGCGGCATTGCGGCATTAATTCATTGAATTTCGTAATTAAACACTTTACACTTTGTGTACAAAACCTAAAAGTAACTAGTAACAAAGTAAACTAACCTAAAACACTACAAAAATTGACTTAATATAGGAGTATATTATTTATAAATCGTAATATAACTGATACAATAAACAACAGATGCGTTTTTAAAATTCTGAGGTTAGAAAACAACTGATATTATTAAATATTATATTAATATTGCAATTGTTTCTTCTCGTCTCATTATACATAGTGAAATAGGAGAATTGAATTAATATTGTAATTGTGTTCATAAATATTTAATATCTATTAATCTCTTGTTACTATTGTTAAAACAAAACAACAAAACTAATAGCCAATAGCTACTTGCATAGGAGCAATATCAGCGCAGTTTCGTTTTCCGCCATGTTGGATTTGCAGTTATTTATTTTTTCGCCAAATACCTTGTCGCTTAATTATTATTGATGACCTAGAAGATTCCAACTTGTTTATTTTTCTATTGTTTTACTCTTTTCTTTTGTAACATATTCGTTTGTTTATTTATTTATTGTTTAAATTTATTTGACTTTGTTCTATTGACCAAAGAGACTTGTACAAACTATCCTGAAATTCTGAAACAAAAAAACAAAATATAACATGAAACATTACAGATTTCAGAGGATAACACACAGATCACAACAATGCTAAAGTAGACTTACTATGAGTTTATTTATGATTTCATATAATGTGAAGAATTAAAAATTATCTTATGATGAAATCATAAAGAAAATCGTAGAGTCATGAAGTTTCCTTAAATACCTGATTTTCTTTATGCTTTTATCTTAAGATAATTTTAAATCGACAAACAAAATCATAAAGTCTAAAATCAACTTTTATAATGTTGAAATTAATTTTAGAAAATTTCATTTGATTCAACTTTAGAAAAACAAAAAAACAAGGCACTTGTACAAACTATCCAGAAACTCTGAAACAAAAACAAAACAATACATGAAACATTGCAGATTACAAAGGTTAACATAGATAAAAGTTAGAAAAAACGGGACCTAATCACAAATCACAACAATTCTAAAGAGGACTTCAGACTATATGATTTTATTTATGATTTCTTTTCCTTATGAATGATAGATTTTGATGTATGTCAAAATCATAAAGAATATCATAGAGTCTGAAATTAACTTTTATAATATTGAAATGATTGAAATTCTTTTCGAAAATCTCATTTGTTTCAATTTTAGAAACAAAAATAACAAAAAACAAACCGTACCTACATTACAACATACCTAGGTTAGAAAAAGAAATGAAATAGGTTAGATACTCCTAACGTTTAAGAATTATGATAAAAATAAATGATAAGCAACTGTTTTTGCAGTAAACTAATGATGTAAATATAATCTTAGTAACAAAACAAACTAGTGAGTAAAAACAATACAGATACGAAATACGACGAGTGAGTACTAAGAACAAGATATTTAACGGTTGTTAAGTGAAATTATGACACATTATACATGAATTTTAGATAATAATTAACTGTATGTCCAATCTAATCTAGAAATCTTGACACAAACAAAACCATTTTTATCTAAACAAGATTGAATAAAATTTAAAACGTTGTTAAGTTGATATGATAAGAGAGGAAAGTTGATAAGAAAGATAAAATATCTTGTTGTACGACCTATTATATCAAACATTTCGTTTCACGTTTAAATGTAATAATTTACGAATAAATCGAGTTATTACAAGACTACAAAACAATAAAGTCATTTAAATCTTACCGCCATTTTTAATTTATTTCATAACAAAATAACAATATTTCATATTTCAATAAAACCATTAAAAATGCAAATACACTAAAAAATGCTACTAAAGTCCACAACTATTTTCAAATATATAAAAAGTAAATACATATCAGAAAAAATTAAAATCGCTTGTAAAAACATCGTAATATCGCCAGTATTGGTATTAGTTGCGCCCCACCACACAATTTATTAATTCCTAGTAACCTATTTTATGTAAATTTATAGTTTGTTGTAAAATTAGTATTGCGCGTTGAGGTTTCGTTCATCTTTATCATAAACGAACTTTTTGGTAAACCCGTCCATCCACTGTTTTTAACATTAATTTTTTTTGTCATAATTTTTGTTGGGATTAATTACTATCGCAACAAGACGGTCTGAAAATAAACCAATAAATCAGTTAATACACAATAGTAATTTTCGGCACGAGTGGGTGAATTACATTATTTCAAGACTACTATCACTGGTTTTGGTAGTGTGTTCAGGATCGGAACCCGATCCGCCTGAGCACATATCCAGGAGTTCTTCGCCTTCGGACTTCGGTTCACCTTCACCCTCGCTGGGCACGCTCGACATTTGCCAGGCGGGTATTGATTGTGGCACCACTGGACTATTCGACACAGACGGAAATTGTTTCCTGCCAAAAACAATCAAGCAAATATTAACTTAATTAAAACAAATGAAATCCCATTTTTAGGAATTATTTCAAGGATTTTACTTGCCTAGAAAGTAAAAGTCCTTTAACAGTGGCAACGTCGCCCTGTAACAATTCAAGTTGCCGTTGCATATGGGTTTCAGACCCGTGCGTGATCCGATCGACTTCGACTTTGACGCTTTGCAAACTATCCTTGAGCTCTGTGACGGACACGTTCACACTTTTATTCAGTTCATCTATGGATTCCTCGATGGATTTCTTTTTGATTCCGAACAGGAATGGCCTAATATATTTCTAAACGCACCAACATTCAAAGATTAAACAATTACAGTATAACAGGTTTCAGTTTCATGAGAATTCAAGAAATTTTACTGAAAAAATCAAATTTTTACCAAAAGGCAAGATTTCTTGTCTCATGAAACCCTATGAACTTATATGCGAAAAATGGGTTAATACCTCATAAAATTTATAAATCGCATAAGCGACAATACTAAAGATAGCAGCACTGTGTACAATTTCCCTTATCCTATCAAAAAGACTTAGATTCACTTGTCGCCCCTGAAAGTTATTATAACCATAGGGAACGGGTACATTTGGCGGCAATGGGGGCGGCGAAGATCCTTGTGCTTGGATGTACGCCCCAGAACGCTCACAGGCAAGTTGCACTTCATCGTCAGTGAGACCTTTGCGCTGTAAAAATTTCTGTTTTTGTGCCAGTGGCGTATGCACAACGTTTGGATTCGTCAGGAATTTCACAGCAGTTTGTATCTGCAATCATAAGAAACAAAGAAGAAGTCACGTTAGGCAACCATACAATCTTAAGACGTCTTAAGTAGATATTTCTAAATTAAGGGTGTAAAGTGATGGATTTAATCCGGGGATTTTTTAAGTTCAAAATTACTTACGATTTCTTCCCGAGGTGTTTGCTCTTGTTGGTAATTCCGGTCGAGCTCCTCGTTCGACATTTCGAATAATTTAAAATTGAAGGAAGTCAGAAAGAGATTATTCACATTCACGCGTCGCCGTTTCAAAGTTCTAACGATGATGATAAGGTTGTGATAAAAAGTAATCGGTTCCAATTCTATGCAGGTCTACGAGGAACTTGTGTCTAGCGCACGAGTGGTTTATGTAACGCGTTTGTGTTTCCTCCTTGCGCTATGATAATAACACCATGACCATTGAATGTCGTCGATGAATAACATTAACAATTTTGCATTTCACGCACTACACTACACTCACAATAATAAAGTGTATTGATATTGTAGGAATAACTAACTAGGCATGAATAAATGTGTGCTAAATCGGCCACGGCCGGCCGCAAACCAAATAAACGCTTCTCTTACTTCACCGCCACTTGATGTTAATGCAGCTATTTGTGATAATAGTAGTGTGAATGTGTGATAGTAGTAGTTAAGAACAGACACATTGGTCAAAATTATGTCAAATTAAGGCAAAACGTTGTTTTATTGTAGGCAACTACACTTACACCCGTGCAATAAGGCCCATAAATTGCCTACAAGTATCAACAACCTAGCCACAAACTTTCTAAGCATATGAAACAAAAGATAAAACCAAGGATAAAACTGTGGATAAAACTTTGATAAAAACTAATAATTTCAATGTTTAGCTGCATTTGGCTCAAGATTTATATTGTTTAAAGTTTATTTTAGGCAACCAAATTTACACTTGTGCAATAAGTTTCATAAATTGCCTAAAACTACGAAAAATTACGCTACAAACTTGCTAAACATAAAAAACCGAGGCTAAAACTTCGTTGCATAAAATAACAGATAATTTTATTATTTGGCTGCATTTTGCTCAAAAATTTGCATTGTTTAAAGTTGAATACCAAATTATTTTTAAACAATTGCCTACATTTCAAAGTATATGAAATATTAAAAATGTAAAATAAATTAATAAATCTAGTCAAAATCGCGTCAAATGAGCCGCGAGTCCTTAATAAATTGTTAGCTAATTACATTAAGATCAAATCTGTGCAGAAGGTTGAGAATCCAATAAAACTATAACAAATTTAATTCAGCCTTGCACTAGAAACCTGAATTTTTAATATTCTTGCATTTAATAATGTTTCATATTTTTAATCGTTGAAAATCTGCCAGAATCAGAAATTATGTTTTCTAACAAGTTGTTTTTAATTTGCGATTTCCGGAAAATTCTCGTTGTAAATATTGTAAACACTTTGCCTATCTCATTCACAATCTTGTCATTATATTCAATTAAACCGCTTAAATCGCATGTCACATTGAAACATCAAACATAATAACTTGTCCGTGGTCATGTTCATGATCCTCGTGACATGATTATTGTTGTCTGAAATCGCACGTAGAGATCCTAAGTGCAAATCGCAGCAACGTGCAAATTTATTTCAACATTTTCATTTTGCTCTTGTCCGAGAATGCTGGAGAGCAATTAACTATTTAGACTAAAAATAGACTCACTAAAAATGAGTCAATTTAGTCAATAATACTCGAAACGTAATAAATATGCAAGGCAGGGCTGGCTTTAAAATGTTTGAAAAGTTTATTTAATAGTTTTGAACGTTTGAATACAACACTGAAAACAGAGCGTTTTTGAGGTGACTTCAAATAACATTGAAATTGCATTCTATTCTATTATACGTATAAATAACACTAAATATAAACAAACAAAGATAACAACTCCACATGTAAAGTGGACTTATGTGTGTTTGCTTGCAAGAGAGACAACGACAAAATACCGAAAGCGAATGCCGGCAATGAACAAATTCGTTTTTTATTTAAAAAGCAGTGCGTTCATTTTGACGATTCAGTCGTGTCACTGTTTTGCGCGTATATTGTTGTAATTTCTGTTCAATAAAATTATCAATTAAACAAATTAATTGTGCATGTGCAATTTAACTCAAATTATTCAATTAATAAAACAAATAATTAAGAGTGAGTGAGAGTGACAAAAATTGTTTAAGAAATTAATTTCGTAAATTATTGAAATAGGTAAGATATTTTGTTATAGTGTTATCAATTTCAAAGTTCAATTTGTTGAACTCATTCGTCTCTTACAAGTTAAGTAAAGCATGCGAATGCGGTGATTAATTACGTTTTGCAACGAATTACAATTTATTGGGTGCGCGGAATGAATTTGCATTTGTCGTTTTTCTTCACTCTCTGCCTCTGCCTTCTTCGTCTTTACTTCAGAAATACATCGAAGATTAAAATGTTGTAGAGTTCAGTTAAGTAATTTTTATGCAAATAACAAATAACTGAAATAACAAATATTGAATTCTGTTTCTGTTTCAATATTGCGCAAATTATTATGAGTGAAGCAAAAGTTATATATTCAAATTTAAATTTAACAAGTGAAACAGCCAAATAAAGAAGCAAATGTATTCGTTTATCAGTTAAGTTAGGTACTTAGAAACACGATTACTGGCATTTGTTGTTAGTGTTTAGTATGACTAATACGCAAAATTGTTTTAACTTGGCAATGGAAATAAAAATAGTTTATGTTTAATGCCATTGCTTTTTCGGCCCGAAACTAATGTTAACTCATTGCTATTATAAAAATACTGAATATTAAAAATCGATAACAGATAATTTCTTACCTTTGAACTTTTGACTTGACAAACAATTGTAATATCGAGGAAAATTTTACGATTTTGTAATTTTCCGACACACTTTCCAACACTGTTTTAACTTAGAGTATATTTGGTTGCCTATTGCATAACTCTATAAAGAAAATAAAGCACATAGGTATAAAGCTAAGAAAAATAATATATTTCAAATTTGAATGCTAAAATTCATATCTGGAATTAATTGATGAAATCAACTTTATGCTTATGTTTAGGAATGTTTACTTGTAGCAAGTGTAGCACACCTTAAACATTACAATTGAATCGCCGCAACCAATCTTTCAATATAACAACATTTAGTTTAGTTTAGGAAAAATTCCATAACTCAAACGCTCTCACTTAAGATTTCAATTTCAATTGGGCTTAGTTCATTTACATACATTGGAAATTAAATCCAAATACAAGCCATCTCAGTCATGCAAGAGGAGAGCGCACATCAAAACCGGTTGTTTGTTGTTGCAAATTGTAGTTTAGCAAATTCTAACAAGTAACAAGCGTTCAATTCGAATTCCGAATTGAATTTATTTTCGTATTAACAACCTAAGTGGATTATGTTTATACGTTCTTATATGAACTTATGATGTATGCGATTACAAATAATGTCTGAATGATAAATGCTGATTGCTAGTTGAAACCCAGCAAGTGACACCGGCGCGGCGCGGTTTCTTTCCGTTGTTGTAGCTTGTTATATAAATGCGGTGAGTTCCCCTCAGACGTTAATTTGTTAACGTTGTTCTGAACAAGTAAGACGCTTGCACCTCTGCTCTGCGCTTTTTATTACTTTTTTACTATAATATAAATCCTTGGCCGAGTTTCACTGTTTAAGCAGGTGTGTTCTTATTTTTAATAATCTCAAAAGTCTTCATTTAAAGTTAAAATTCAAATAGTTAATGAACAGTGCGACAATTGAAAAAAATAATTTATTCTTGGTTTGTGCAGATTTTTGTTTCAAAGATTGAAAATTTTGAAAATGTTCAAATACATCGTCGCCGTTGCGTGTTTGGCATGCTTCGCCTACGCTGAAGTAAGTTACTAGCAACCAACAACACAATTTTGGTGCATATTAAGTTGCATAATTCAATCAAATGTATGCAACTTAATTGACATAATTTAAAAATTTAACACAAAAAACCGAAATAACTGTTTTATTTTGTGTGTTAGCACCAAGCAACTGTTACCCTCAAAGGGGACAAAGTCGAAGGAGTCGTTAAATTCACGCACACCGATAAAGGCGTCGTAGTCGAAGGTAAAGTAAGTGGTTTGACACCAGGAAATCACGGTTTCCACGTGCATCAGTTCGGCGACTTGTCTGACGGATGTGCGTCCACCGGCGGTCATTTCAACCCCTTCAAGGTTTGCACCTTAACCTTAACCTTAAGAAACTGAGTTTTTAAATAAAATAGTATAATTAAAAAAAATGTTTGAAATAACAGAAGAATCATGGCGCGCAGAACGCCACCGAGCGCCACGTGGGCGATTTGGGAAACATTGTCGCCGACGCGCAAGGCAACGCTACTATCAACTTGACCGACACTTTGATAACGCTAGATGGCGAGTGCAACATCATTGGACGCGCCATTGTTGTACACAGCGGCGAAGACGATTACGGACTTGGCGGACAGAACGATTCGTTGACGACCGGTCACGCCGGCGGACGTGTTGCTTGCGGCATTATTGGCCGATTGTAAATATTTAAATATTTTTTACACATCGATCAGAAAATCAAAGAAAGAACTTTTTTTAAAAATAATAATGAAAAGTTGAAAAGAACAAAAGTCTCCCAAACATCACATCCTGTTATCATACCATTGACTAATACGCATTTCTCCTTTGTTATTGTATTTTATAAATGTTTCATGTGTCTAATTTTCATCACGATTATATTTTGTATGTATTATAATTTATGATGAGAAAAATATAAAATTTAAGCCAGAACAAAATAAAATAGATTGCTTTTTGTGAAATATTTTACGTTTTAATAAAATGTCGCACGCTTTATTTGTTCGGTATTCCTTAAATCACACTCATACACAAAACAATCATACTGCTTCATTGATCACAATCCGTTTCTGGTGATTAAACATTGAGGTTTTAGATTTATGATGATTTGTTACAGATCCAGTCTGGGCATCAACCTTACACCGGCCCTGCCCGTAATGGCGATTAGTTTTATTGTTGGTTATTTCGCTCATTATCATTAATTTTTTCCTTAAACTTTAATTAGTGAAGTTACTTATCGCTGCTGCTTAATTCCCTCATTATTACGTTTTATTACGTTTCGATAATTTATTTGCTGTTAATTTCTTAATTTGTTAATTCATGTTATTGATATTCATTTAAATCGTGTTTACTTCATTTATCAATATTTAAAACAAATAAATGATAATTTTGGTGATAATTGCATTATAATAGAAATTACTTTATTAGTGAATATTGTATTTTTGTGTATTTTGATGTTTGAAAGATAAAGTTTTATTAATACATTTTTCTACTCCCAAAACAATTTAAAGAATTGAAATTCAATTTCAATAATTTAACGAATTGTAATTTAATTTTCATTAATTTAAAGAATTAAAATTGTTCAATTTTAATTAATTCAAGAAATTGAAATTCAATTTTCTTTAATTCAAAAAATTGAAATTCAATTAATTCAACTAATTTCCTACAACACAATTTTTTTATTAATTTAAAGAATTCAATTACTTGAAATTAAATTCTTTTCCACTTGCATAACTCTTGGCATAACTCGTACTCCAAAATACTATTATTTAACGAAACTTGAAATATCCGGGGGTAAATGTGGTTGCATACATTTAGCATTATCAATTATTTTCTAATAATGTGCATTCTTCTGCAACAAGTTCGATAAATGTTCACAAAGGACAATAATAATAAAATAAATACACGCGATGGGAATAAACGTGATAGGAAATGGTATGCATAGGAAAACATTTGAATTGCTCCGATGCGCAATTTCAACAAATATGAATAAAAGTTTTCTTTGACATCACACACAATCGAATCGAAATTGCGAAATTTTCCATAGCAGAATATGAAATTGAGCCGAGTTATTGTTATCTTCGCATATTTTGCCTCTCAATGAGGCTTTATTTAAGAGGCGCCTCGCAAAGTTTTATCACATTCCGGGTGCTTCTACATGCCCAACATGCTCGAGATAAATATACAGTATGTTCATATACCTACTTTGTGCCCGGATTGCAAGAGCCAGAGGCGAAACTTTTGAATTGTCACTTTAATAGACAATTAAACTATTGTAAATGCAACAAATGGACGTTAACATCTGTGGTTAACATCGGAAAAATTGATTCAATTAACTTATCAAAGTAATCACTTTTTATAGAAAAAATATATTTATTAGTTAAAATTGGTTGTGAATGCGCCGGGCACAAAAGGGAAATGCAGGAAAACTTTGTTAAATAGCCATCGGCTACTTGCTTTACAAACGTGAAACTTCACTTTGCGTGTTTTAATAATCCATTTGTTCGTTGGAATAATAAATTGCACGATAATGAAAATGATTAATTAATCGCGCAAACTGTTATGGCCAAAATGTTTAATTAGTCAAGTTACAACGCAAGTAGAGGGTTAAATATCTGTCAAATAATCCAATGTCGCAACACATCATTGATATATAAATTGACTTCCTCAGTTCCTCGTTGTCTTGTGTTTTGTGTTCTGTTCTTAGTACTGAGAGTAATTCCCTTTGTCACTGATGCCTAATGATTATATTGAAGTGAAAGCAAAGGTGAATTAGATGCGACTAATTACTGTTCATGCATCAGTTAATCATGTTAAAGAGAAAGGGGTTAAATTACATTACAAGAAAACTACAAAATAAGCTCGAAAATAAGTTTGCTGCATTTGCAAATCTGCAGCGAGAAATTGTATTAGACAAAAAGACATAAAATTGCACGTTTTGTGATATTAAAACGAACGCACGTAAACCGAATGAATCTATAAAAATAATAAAAGGTTCTAAGGTGAAGGTTAAGTGGGGAAATTAAATGTTAAAGACTTAATAAAAGCGCAACGCGTACCTATTGGAATTTATTGGCTTCTTATATCGTCGCCATGCCTACAGTTCAAGTTCAGGTTCAGGTTCAGGTTGCGACAAGGATAGAGCTAATTCTGGTAAAATTTAAAAGTGCTTGCTTGATTAGTTGCCTATGGTTGCTTAGACTTGCATGTTTGTTTGTTCTACATGGACTGATTAGTTACTGTCATTCAAACTATGAATTGAGATTTTAAATATTTTTCTTGAAATTAATTTGGCCCAAGGATCACACATAAACCGTAACATCATTAAGCAATACTGTGTACTGGAATGAATAATGAGTTGCCTAGTTTTGCCCTAATTAGCCCTATCTTTGTCGCACACATGTTGTACCGATCATAACCTACAAATCCAACAATCTTCAAGAGTTTAACCTCAAAGAAAGTGATTTTGATGCATCATAAAATCAAATAAAATCATTGACGAACCGAAATGTAAATCTCATTAACTCAACGTGTAACAGTACTATAATTTGGGACATTTGATATTATAAATGGTGTTAATGAACATATTGAGTGATTTCGAGGCGTAGAAAGATGAATTTAAGATTCCAATCATGTAATGATGGTGTTGCAGAACGTGCCGAAACTTGTAATGCTGGAAATTCGTGCTTGCGACTGTGCAACTAAAACTAAAACGGAAAATTGCAATTATGTGTCAGACATGCAGTTTGCAACTTGCAACAAATGGGAAGCAGCAAATAATAAAATAGTATCAATACGCAATCCGCAATCCGCTTCCGCTCTATAAGCAATCGCTGCTCGCTGATGAGCAAAATTACAGTTTAATGAAAGTTTGCATTTTACATCACAACTCAATCAGACCACTATCTATGTAGAGCGCTAGCGCTTGTATTATTATAGTTGAAGAGTTTGAATCCCACACGTGCTGCAACTGATATCATGTTCATGTGTAAAGTTCACAGTTTACCGAAGCACTTATTGCAGTGCAGTTTTATCGATTTGTCTCCGGAGAGGAAGAGAAATCACGTCGAGACCGACACGGAACATCTAGGATTGCGACGCGACTGAAGGAGAAGGACAAAAGCGCATTGTCCGAATGTCCGTGCTTTATGTCGTTTATTGTTACATTTTGTTACACAGTTACCTATCAAAGAAGACAATTTCAATTTTTCCCGTGCTGTCAAAATTTAAAAAAAAATATTTTTAAATAAAATAAAACTGTCCGATTCGTACATTTCAAGAAAATCGACATTTTAGTTTTATATCGTTTTTCTAGAACACTGAAAGAATTGTTTCAATTAAATTAATACATAATAAAAGGCTTAAAAAATGGTGTACTTACGTGATTGCAAAGCGTCAATGTATACATTATTAGAGTTGGAGAGAATAGGGATCCTGTTTTCCTCTAAATTTTTCATATTTTCCTATTTTTATAGACTTGTTTGCATTCGTTCTCTTATTTATATTAAAAGAATATTTTAGAATAAAAATTTCAATGATTTTTCTTCATTACCGCTCAATAAATCAATTAATAAGTATACATTTAATTATTTAAAATTAAATTTCAATAAATATAATTAAATCTGTATATTAAGTATAATTAATTTGTATTTAGAAAATTTCATAGTCTTTATAAACAAATAAATTGAAATCTAAAATAAAATCCAAACATTAAATTCAATTTGTAATCGAAAATGTATCAATGTCCAAAATAAAAGAATCAAATAGAGAACAAAACGCATTGTTGTTCGAGC
>JARJDT010005524.1:0-18903 GCA_030264655.1 Leptusa sp. GC000079
CGATGGTATTAGTTTTGTTGTGTGTTGATTAGGACGCTAGATATAATAGTTTCAAAATTTGTAATTTTGTACCAAAAGTTGTTGCTGAGATTTTGTAGCTAAGTTCACACAGGTTATTAATTTTATAAAACTGAATGCAGTCTCCCATCTATAAAATTAGAAACAACCAAATGTCAGTTTCATCAGATATTTTCATCAGGTTAACTCAAATATAGACCGAGAATAATTAATTAATTGATTTTTTTCAGATTACGTTTTACCTGGTCAACTTGTATATTTTAATTTTTGTGCAGTTTTGAGATATGTTAACTGTGGCAACACGTCTAATGTCAAATTCGTTAATTATACTTAGTTAAAGTTACAATTTATTTTTATTGCGAACATACTGTATTTTAAATATGGATATGCAGACATTTAACATTTAACAAACCAGGAAATGTGCGCATTCAACGACAAATGTCTAAGATATGTATCACAAATATGTAGAATATCGACAAATATAATTTTAATAGTTTCCTTAAAAAGTATGTCGAAATAAATGACTAACCTACGTTTCGCGCTTAATCTAATGCTAATTTAATTTGTTATATTGTGATTCAATTACATTTGAAAAGTAGAATAATAATAATTTTATAACCAGTGGCCAGTGAGCAAATAGTGCTTTTTATGTAATGGTCAACTGTTGAGTTACTAATGAACCGTCGATCGGCATAATCCGTATAATGGAAAAATTATACCTACTATGTTGTCCAAATTTCTATATGTATAATTTCCACCTGATAATAAAGAATACCTAAATCGAACGATAGTCGATAATGTAGTGTCTTGGCATAGATAAGCATAAGCCCTCATTAAATTTAAATATTACAATTATTTTGTAGAGCAAGGTTTGGCAGTGAAACATTTTTTTGACATTTCTTGTTTACTTTTTGCATATTTACTTTCTGATCATAATGCATTGTATTCACGAAAGCAAGTTATGGTTTCATGCAAATGTGAGAAATTAAGATTTTAACAGATCTCTTCAAATTGCGGTTCTCAAAATCTGGTTTAAAATTGCATCTATAATTGTAAATACTTAAGAGGCGGACCGAACAAATTTAATTAAATATTTTCCTGGCACAATCCTCCAAGAAGAAATTCGCCATTTTGAATCACCCTGTATAACTAAAGCAAATTTGCTAATTAGACCAAGCCATATTATTTAAAACCACAACATTTAATCAATTGAGTTACAAAATATTTTAATTATAATAAAAAAATTTATTAATGATAAAATATGAATATACAATTATACATTAACTGCTATCGCCTCGTATGTGGAGAAAAAATCTGAAAAATGTAAACGTTAACATTTGCCAACAAAGTCCCAATTTTCTTACTCACTTTTTAAAGCAGCTATAATCCAACAGGAATACCGCAGAACCTGGTCCCATGTCCATGGTAATAAAGTCGCCTTCTTCTGAATTTTCGGGCGAGCACCAAGTCATCGTTGCTAGTAATGCTAGTCATTTACAAACATGTTCATTATCATATTTTTTAATAGATTTTAAAAATTTGAACAAATGCGCACTTAAACTTCAATTGTTCTAATAATTCTCAATATTCACGCAAAAATATGTCCTCAATGATACAAATTTGATTTTCAAAATCAAATTCCAATGTCACTTAATATAAGAAGTACTTCTCTTACTCATGTGCAAAATTTGAATAATGAGTAAGCATGAAACTAAAATACCTTAACTATCCAATATAAATTGCGAACAATATGGTAGGGATTGTAATAAGTTGATGAATTAACACTTTTGTTATGTATATGAAAATGAAGTATAAAGTGACCGAAAAAATTAAAACATACATAGTTCTCTCACATTTAAAGTATGTAGTTTCACATGAGATAAATCGTTGTGTAAAATGCATAGTATGGACGAATTTCATGTTTCAACTGAATTGGCACTTTTTGTCACGGTAAAGCAGGATAGAGGACTTAAGATTCTAAAAAATCTTAGAAGTTAAAATAAATATAAACTTTTTAAAATGAATGCTTTAGTATGGAAATGATAAAAATGTGCAATACTATACAAATAAGTTAATAAGTATGTATTTCTTGCATTACTTTTGACTTTTTAATATACATACATACCTACAACCTATAACTATAGGAAAGTATTGTATTCATACAAATTTCGATGTGGAGATTTTGATGTATCACCGGCGAGTAGCTGCGGCAGCTGCAATTTAGTGCAAGGATAGCTGGATAATCCCAATATGTAATAAGAAAGTCGTGTGGTGTTCACACATTTTTTTAAAACTTTTTTTCAAAATTTATATTTATATTGTTATATTAACAAAAAAGTTTGCAAACTAGCCAACGCCTTTCATAAAATATCAAGGACCTTTTTGAGAATGATTCAAGTTTAGATTCGAATTGCATTTATGCTGAACACAATGAAATTCTGTTCTCTTCGCGAATGCGTGTTTATTTCAATTTTCTATTGTTGTGAAATATTATTATTTGAGAAAACTTAATTGAATTGATAAGAATAAAGAATGAAAAATGCAAATGATTGAATGCACAATAAACTAATGAAGCTTGCAAAATAAACCTTCATTCTTTATTTAATTGATATTAAAGAATTTGATTTGAAGTTAACATTTTCTATCCCATGTCTATGCAGGACTGACTCAATAGCAATTGTATTGTATTGTTATAAGTGATGCAAATTGCAAATTAAATTACTTGGTTCGATTGTAATAAATTTATTTTTTTTGTTTATTCAAATGAAGTCTGAAGTTGCTAATTATATTTCTTATGTTGTTTTGTTGTATTTCATTTCGTGGCGAGTCTTCAGCTTGAAGAAGTAAATACCCTTTTACAAAATATGCAATTTGTGTGTTCAACTTAATAAATAAATAATTAGTCCCATTGTTTTCTTAAATTGTTGGGTTTGCTCCAAGTTCGAATTATTTCAATAGGATAATAGATATAGCACAAAGACACGATTGATGCTTTGTTGTTGGTCTTATCGATAGGATAAATCTTTACACCTTTTCACGCACAAAAGCTTTTGTTGTCTTCATTGAGTTGTCGATAAATAGTTAGATTTTTAAGAGTTATAACTTACAACAATCAGACAAGTGGGCAAGCTAAAGACAAAATTGGTGTGGGCACCACACGACTTTGCGGTCCCACCCAGGCAATGATTGGATTTTGATTGGATTCATGGGACTTCAATTAGTGGATATCCATCGAAATCTCATCATCGAAAATTTTCATGATCACATATACTTCTGTGGTCTGCAAGTAAAACATATGACCACGAAGCAAAAATTAGAATTAGATGCCTATACGTGACTAACTTTAGAATTTAGGTAGGTTGCTGATTGATACTTCGATGTTTATTTGGTTCATTCAGTGGTAATTTTTCCAATTAGAATAATTCAAATAGTTGTTCAACAGGCAACAGGTAAGTACTTCTGCCAAATAATTGTTAAGTGAGTCAAGGTTCTTAATTACGTTCGTATAATGAATAAATACTCAAATTACTATACATGATTATTATAGACAAATTATTGACTTGGTCTTTTGTACCAATTATGTTGTTGTTTTCATCATTAATTTATGTTTGAAGGGATTGCTTAGTTCCTGATTTTTGTCAAATTTTGTTGAGAAATGCGGGTTACAAATTGACACAATATTGACAAATATGCTTTAATGTTGCAAATATCAGATGTTAATGGACTCAACAAGCAATGCATAAATATTACAAATTTACTTTTCAGGTCAAATTGCATTTATTAACCTTTGTTATTTAACTGATTGCCAACTCTCACTAAATTGTTGGAACTAAATTGTTAAAAAACAAAAATAAACCGAATACATCGATGTTCTGATGTTCTACTATGAATTTTCAATATCAATATTTATGGTATATCGTCATTAGATGGCGAAACTCCGAACATTCGACGTTTAAAGCACGAAATTAATCGATAGTAAAGTACTTAATCATTAAATATAATTAAGTTAGAGAGCGCAACAGTAAATGTCGCATTAGCGCAACGCCGTTTCGGCGTTCAACTTAATGTCGACGTCGACACGAATATCGTCAATAAACGAATATATTGTACAACATCCATCTTGCTATGCATAGAGGAGACGACGACTCGCAAAAAGATTAAACGGCGAAACGCGACAAAATTGCGAAAAGCTGAAGTACGGAACAGCAGGGGCAGAAGCCGAGGCGCTTGATCTTGATGCGACGTCAGTGTATAATGGCGAAGCAATGAGAGGCAAAGTAACATCAGAAGAAATATGCCGAATGCGAATAACTAGACGAGAGCAAAGGTGAGAAGCAGATCGTCATGAAAAAAATGACTTCAAAGCCAAAATACCTGAGGGTGGCCGAATTAATCAAACAAAAATAATAAAAAATGCCACCGTGCTAGCGTAGTGTTGTAGTGCATACATACTAAACTATACCTTTATTAAAATATTAGGTAATAAACACTCGTAAAATTTACACGTAAGTGTGGAACAGGTGCATGGCATGGCATTACATGGCGTGCCAAAGGTCATCGATCCACAAATTGCAAGTCAACTGCCATAAACTTTGCGCATGCTTTCAATGAATATTTTATAAACAAATGAGCATGATATTTACAAACGCAGGACCCCACTCAATCATTGAAACAAAACGTATTTGTCCATTACACCTAATTGTAATTGCAAATGTTTGCAATGTTTGCGAGCGTTAATTTTCTTATAGGCTAAATCTAATTCCATACTTCCATATTTAATTTAATTATATGGACTACACTACACTACAGCAATATATGCTTTTGAATTACAAATTTCATTTGCTTAGTTTCTTATAGTTATTCGATTTGGATTTTGGAATAGATTTAGTCCAAGCACAAGCAACACGCTAGTGATCGTGCTCGTTTTGCCTTCGTTTAAGTTTTGAGTTCAGCTGTATATGCCGCTTGTCCGGCCACCGCCGGTGGTTTACTTTCACTCACTTTCACTATCTTATATGGACATTTCTTAGTTATATCTAGTGTTAATATACACATGTTGTGCGTACAATATGTCTTGTTAAAACATTTAAGCAACCACAAGTGAAGCAATGCGTTGAGTTAATCAAACTCAAGGATCAGCACTTATAAAACACACTGTATATGCCATAGGATCTGATCGCTATGACATGACACGATTTGATAATAGATCGATGAATGAAACAGAGCACAAATTATGGTCGTAAAACAAATCAATTCGCAACCAAAAAAGAAATATGATATATTCATATTTAATACTAGTTATTAGTAATAAAAATATGAGTAAAAAGTTAATTAAACAGCCACGGGATAAACATCATAAAATCAAACGAACACTAATTAGAAAAATAACGAAAACCAGCGAAACGTACCAAATTATGATGTAGTAAAAAGAAAACGGATACAATAATTGAAAATTTGATATCGCGGAATGCTGAACGAAGATTCGAAATGAACACGAGGATTAAGATGAAAATGGAATAAAACAAATTGAAAAGATGCTGAGGGAATAAGCGGAATAAACGATGTTCCGTCGTGCGGAATTTAATCAGGACGTTTGGTGAAGTTGTTGCAAATGAACGTTTTCGAACAGGCAAGAAACCAACCGAATTGGCGTGGCAGACACATCATAGTTGAATTACTTACGTTCCGTTAAAACTAATCTAATACAGGCTACAGAGTGTAATATTGAAAATTTCCCTTTGATTTTAGCAATTTTTATTATTTTGTGGTCGTATAAGAAATATTCATGAAAATTTCCGATGACACGATTTTGAAGGATCTCCATGAATTGAGGTCTCCCGAATCAAAAAAGTGACATTTGGAGTGATGTCCGTATGTATGTACGTGCGTTTGGAACACAATAACTTCTAAACCGTTGATCCGATCGAGATGAATTTTTGATAGGTGGTAGATACCCATTGGGAATAGAACTGATTAGATTTTGGCCCCGATCGGTAAATACAAATTTGCAAAAAATTTGAAAATTTGCATATTTCAAGTTAAATGTTCGCATAATTATTGAATGCTGTAGCCGTAAACATGGCAACAATAACAACATCTTTTCCTAGCAGAGTTTTCAACTACTACTTGTAATAAAAACTGTAATCCTGTATCCATTGTGGACACCTCATGACATCGTGGTCATAGGCAGGTAATGATTATATCTCGGTTTACCTCGACGAATATGATTTTTATTAAGAAGCGGTATCTTCCAATAAAAAAAATTCCACGAAAAACGCAAAAATGTTTCCTCTCGAAAAGTCGAACCGGGGACATAGTGTATATTATACGTTTAATGGGGGTAAAGAATCAATTTTGATGTCACGCACCATTTTGACCATTCCCTTTTCCTCTCGCTTCGTTTCACTGTTTCCTGGCTGTACTATTAAAATGGAAAAACTATTTTCCTACAACTATCATTTGTGGTTTACTCAGCGTTCCTAACACGCCACCACTCAACCATTTACAAGTCATTTCCATACTTGCAATTCTATGTATAGAGGCAGAGGCACACATAGATAGAATATAGATATTCTACGAGTAAATTCTTCCTGATACTATTATCCTGCTCGACTCGTAGGCTCGTACAACGAACAATACACGTATAAATAAATACACGAGTCGAGTTATAGTCTATGTCTACTGCCTGTAAGTTGAATGGAAGCCATCAGGTGACTATAATAAATTGAACAAACACGAAAGGCCATGTATGCACCAAGCTACTTATGTATTTAGAATTATTGTATTTCTAGTTTTTAGATGTTAAGTTCTATTCCTATTCTATGTATTTACATGTATACAGTGTGTTTAAAATACGTACTTATATATGTAAATCCCAAATTAGAAAATTATAAGACAGTTGTGCTCCTTTAGATAATAGATTTGTGTTTAACATACTAAACACAAAACTTGTCTTGAAGTGGAAGATGAAGAAGTTGTTGATATTTGATTGAATCCTCTTGATTTTCGCCAACAGCCAAGTGCAATTCTAAAACTTGGTCAAGCACTTGTATCTGGTATCAGTCAAGCAAGTGATAGGTAACAGAATAAGCGAATACATTGAATACCTTGAAGTTATTCAGTGTATTGGCGTTTAAACGGTTTTCATTGCGTTTAAACCGATAGGACTTCATTTCCACACACCTACAAACGCTAGGACTATAGGGCTAGGGCTAGCTAGCTTTTATTACTTGTACTTGCTTCTCGGTATCGGCATCGGTCGTCGGTGTAAGTGAGTAAGTACACATTAGACTTCTAGCAGGCGTATTATGAAAAGTCGAAACATATCGGAGCGACGACGTTTGGTAAAATATCGATTATATGGAGATTACCAACGGAATATGCTCCACTATATAGGGGATGGTAAATTATAGATAGATTGCATGACGCAAACCTATTTTTCCTATAAAAAGGCTTACGCTCATCACTTGTGAATACGACTTCGCCGACGAAACATCAGCATTGCCATTTACAATATTACGATAGAACTATTAGATGTTGCCTATCACTATCAACGTACGCGCGTTGCAAACCTCCGCCACTCGCTGGTAAATTTCGAGCTCGAATTAATGTTGTACACTGTTGAGGCAGCTACTGATAAGAGGCGCATATCTGCTCGAAGCAGCAACAATACTGCTCGTAATCGACTCTCAAACAACGAGTGCCGAGCTAATTTCGTCGCGAATGAGTGAATGCTTCAAAGTTGGCACACATTTATTTATTTATCGCAAACACCCAGTGCGTTAACAAGACAGATCGCGCAAGTGCCAAAAGTGCTTAACAAGTGCCAAAGAAGTGCGAACGGGCAAAAGAGCAGAAGAGTGTGAAATCAATTACAATTTTCTATCAATCTATTAAACAATAACCACTCAAATACTAATACTTAAAAAAAAGGTGAGTTTCCGAAGAAATTTAAATTTAGTTTTTATTGTGTTGATATTAACTTTAACTAACTTCCTAAATAAGCTTTTCATTGAAAATTGATTTTTGAAGACTCATAGCCATGTTCTATAATTAAATAAAACACAAACAGGATTATACTAGGTCTAAGCAAACATAATACATACAATAGGTAACTAAAATTAATGTATATTTTAGTAGTATAAGAACTTTATTATCGTTCTCGGAACGGTGTTCTTGTTTAAAATCCTGTTTAATCTCTAAAGCATTCCTTTCGCTTTGATATACATACTCCATCAAAAAGTTGTATTGTTCTAATCAAGACACAAATTCCATTTTGATATTTATAATTAAACTAATTAACGTGGAAATCACTCGCGCAAGTACGCAAATTAAAGCAACTCATTATACATTATAAGGTACGAGAGATTGTGAGAATAAGGTAAGCATAAATAGGATAAGAGTAAGAGAAGACGGGAGATAAGGCCAGGGTAGGTATGAAGCGCAAAATAATGAAAGTTGTTAATTATTATTTTGAAATTACTAAAACAAATGCCTACATTGTAACCGCAGCATGTTGAAAACTTTAAAATCGCTATATGCTATATGCATACAGAGAAATTCGTAACTGTTGGCAATTAAAATTTCTAGTCGCATCATTTTTATATGCTTTATCTCTGTGTATCGCCTTATATCATATACAGGATGTCCCTAAAACGGCGCGTGGTAGAGGATCTTCCAAGGAACCCCAGAAAAATAGTTCAAAAATTCCTCCGCTTACATTGTTTAAGATATTAAGAGGTAAATTGACAACTCATTTTCTTTGTTTCTGACAGTTTTAAAAATTTTAATATTTAAAAAAATGTTGGTGGTAGAACTTTTTAACTCTTTTACTGGGGTTCCTTGGAAGGGACACCCTGTATTTAGTAGATACAGATGATTTGTGTGTATACGAATAGTTTATTTATTAGAAATAGCTTACATTTTCCATTGCGGATAATTTGTAGTATTTTATTTTGGACTAGGATTAACGGCGTTTTCAAGATTTGACTTACTCCTAAACCTAAATCTACTCTGATATAACCACCCTGTATGAGTGTGACGCTCGTATTATATTCATAAAGCTCAGAACTAATAAGAATTCGCATCGAATAGTATAACAATCTAACCTTAATAATAATAAAAATACTGTTGCTGTGTAGCCCAATAATCTAACCAATAATGTATAATGGCCATAATGGGCAATCAAAATTCAAATAGGAACTTTCCGATAATTAACGTCGCTAGTTTGAATCAACTAACTTTAAGATAGAATTAATTAAATTGATTGCACATTCCGATTTGATTTTTTTATTCTATAAATAATATTTTGATAAATTTGCGAAATTTTGCAATTAATGAAAAGCATTCAAATTAGAACAGTTCTATATTCAAGAGGGTGCTAATTGTTTCATGTTCAACATGGGTATCTTGAATTGCAAGAAATATACATGATACGGATCGGTTAAATTTGCTTTCCTATTAAAAACTAGTTTTAATTTTTTTTCTATACATATGTATTATTTGCATTATTATTGAGTAAAAATAATTAATCATGCAGTTAACCAAAATTGTATTTATCATCGATCATCGATCGCACTGTAAATAACATCTTAAATGCCCTTTAATGCTCACCATTACAGTTTAAATCCATCCTCAGGGCGGTTATGTTGTACGTTTTACTCGAACGCATATACCTATATAGGACATTTTTCCAGGAAACATTTTTATTCTAAATTGATTTCCCAATCATCCGGTTTCTGTAGGTAGATTATAAAACTAAAGAACACCCTGCACATTACCATTTTTAATAAATAATTGATGTTAATTAATATTTAATTTTCCTACAAACGCCGTGAAAGACAGTCATTACGCACGCCATCTGATGAGTAACTAGCTACTTTTCTAGTTATTTTAATAGGAAAATAGAAAAATACTTCACGCACTAGTGAAGTATCTCGAAAGTTTTTAAAAGGAAATTTTTGTACAAAATAAGACTCCCGATGACTGGTTTTCGTTTGTACCTCTAATTCTGGGACACCCTGTATATGCGCAAATATAATACAAACAAATTGGAAACAAGAAAATTGAATAAAATAATACAAGCATCAAGCAGCAACTGATAATGACAAAAATAAACATAAGCACGATCACGAATCACATGCTGATGTTTCACTTGGCTGACAATGGCTAGAGTCGGAAAATATAGACAATGATGACGACGACACCGTCGCCGACGTGTATTCTTATCAACAATACTTTTTATCCGTGAACACTGAACATATTCACGTCGGAACGTTGCGCATAGACCATTAGTTAATTAAGTCATTTACCGGCACGCCTCGTCATCGCGTAGATGTTTGGATATAACGAATCGCAAACTTGAATAAAAAAAATAAAGTTTCATATCTGTAGTTATATTTCAATACATATAAATCGTGCATCAGCATCAAGGTAGGCCGATCGAACGTGATATTCCATATCAAGTGATTGATTTGCATTCGCTCACTCGTTGATCTCCCGAGAAATACTGCGTTCAGCGACAAGTTCCTGATTGAATTGAATAAAGAAATTTGTCCTTTCCACTTCTGCATTTTTGTTGATTGAGATTGATTTAAAATTGATGTAAACTGTGAGCGCGTCAAACGCCCGACGCTCTTAAACACGTTGACGTTATTAAATCAAGCTTTTTCTTGTGTTCCTGTGTTTCAAAGCGCTCGACTCGAATTGGGAAGCACATTTTCCGCGCGCGTTCATAAACGCCCTCTGGACGCGCGTCTCGCGCATTACGGATCGACGCTTGCGTGACGCCGACGCCGCCAACCCCACCCGATGGACGCCAGTACGATCGCAGCAATGGACAAGGACGCATTGAAGAAGCAAATAGAAAACATGAAGTATCAGGCGTCAATGGAAAGGTGGCCGTTATCGAAGAGCATTGCAGCGTAAGTCACACATTTAAATAAATTCTTTAAACTGAGCGATTTGCGGCCGAAAAATTCATTATTTTTGCGGAGAAAATGTTCGGAAAAATCGAGTGCCGCATTTAGACGGAATGTAGTAAAGTGGGTAGAAGAAATGGGGTTCGGTGCGTGGTGACGAAAGTTATGTACGTATTGTTGTGATTCGGTGTGTGCGCCGTATCGACTTTTGGGTTGGAAACGTTGGGAAAAAGCACGAGGTTGCCACTGCCACTATACTATGTTGAGTTTTACCCCTCATCGGATCGGCATCCTATTCATTTTCGTTTCGGTACAGAGAGTGTTGTGGGTTGTGGGGGAGTGTATGGTGCATACAGTAGCCGGTAGCGCTCTGGCACATGAAGCATGCACACTGCCCCTGCAGAGTGCAGAGCAATGCAGAGATTCTAAAGTTTACCTCGTGCAATATGCACATTTTTCCACTGAAATTTGCCGATCCCTTGATTGGTTTGGTTGCGCGCTGCGCGATTTATTTACTAGGATTTGTGCACGTCCCTCATCCTTTCGCAGCGCTTCCGAATGCGAATGCCGTCGGTAGAATAATCCACAATAAATCTGCACAGAAAATATAAAACATCACGAACACGATCCACGAACGCGAGCGTGCTGTGCAAAGAATCGGAATCCTGAAACAAATCAAAGCAATATGACCTGTGCGTGGGCATCGTGGCATCATGTGGAAACCGGAAATGTTTTAAATTTAAATAAAAACAAACCATTAGACAAACTGTTAACAGATTTCTGAAAGAATTATCGATAGTTTGGCTGGTTTCGCAGTTTATTGAAATTGATCGCACGTATCATGTTGTTTTTGTAAAACCAATCAGTCTAATTGAATCCTAACTAGTCGAAGGACGTAATTCAATCGACGCACCACATGTACATACGCCTATTGTGCAGTTCATCTTTTTTTATCTTCTTGTTGTGGGACTTGTCGGCATCAGTAGCAAGCCAAATCCAAAGCTGGCGAATTAATTCATTTCGATTCATTTCTCTTTGTTTAGTTTTATTTTGCTACTCTATTTTTGTTTATTTGCGACACCCTTCGAAACTTAAAACTTCAACCAACCAGAACACCCTCAATATCGCAAAACGCAATATCACCAATGAGTGGAAAATCACCTTTATCTCGTATTGCATATGCTCATTATTTATTATTTAATCTGCATACAGTAAACTGACAGACACGTTAAACTGAAAATTTCGCACAACCATTCTTTTAAAATGCAGGCGATAATTCACATATACGTCCAATAAAAATAAACAAAATAAGCGTAAATAGGTTGTTGCTCTCGGCGTTAGCGAATCGCATACACGTAGTCAAGTACAGTGGTTCCGAATCACTCGACCGGAAAGGGTGTTTTGCACCCTATGTGAGCACGAACACGCCGATGCTATCATTTCTTCATATGCATGTATATGCCATGTTGCATTTCTATTTGCCTATTACGTGTGACGTGTGTCTGTGTTTACGGTAGCTCGGTAGCTGTAGTAAACACTTTACTCGTAACAACCCTATTGTGGTCCTTTTATACAGATATTCTTTTACACACTTTTTTAGTGCTCTTTATACGGTCTCACTAGTCACCAGCGCTGCAACACGAATGCGAGCGAACGAGTCAAAACGGCTATAGAAAGGCACGAGCATTGTAGCATTGAGCATATCATTCGCAATGCAAGGTAAACCGAAACAAAGGAAAATGAAAGAAGATGAAGTTTGTGGCTTATTCTACAAAGTCGTAATACGAAGTCCTTAATACATAATAAAACAATAAAGATGCCGAATCGCTTTAGACCATTAGTGGAATACATATAGGTCAGAGAATGTGCGAAAGCAATAGACAAACATCGAGCGTTTTTAAAATTAAATATTAAAATAAAGGAAGTGAGCTTGGACAATTTCACTGCAGCTTTGCTTTATCTCTCGTGTATATTCTACGTATTCCTCACTATACATACATAAATACGAAAAAACTTAATAATTTATATTTGTAATATGTGCATGTATGTTTCTCCCGAGATAGTATAACACGTTAAAATTACAAAAGTCACAATTTATTTTTAGCATTTATTTCGTGAGGCGAAATGCAAAGAGCGTTCAATCGTGCATACAAACATATAATAATATAAGGTCCGGCGGTGTTTCGTTAAAAAGATCGGCGTAAACGCTAAAAAGCGACATTAGTCGTTAGTCTCGCTGTCATCTTAATTTATCGCACCCGTGGCGCGTTTACTTTCCTGCCGTCCTCTCAGAGGCTCAGTGCGTATACCACCGTCGTATACGTATTGTAAGTAAGTACAACACTCCTACACCAGCATCAGGTTTAAGGTGTTTATGCTGATATTTGCATAATAAACATACTAATAAACCAAAATTAAATGATCTAAAAAGTTTGCACACACCAGCGTATAGTCAAGATATTAAAACTTCGCTTCGGCTAATTTCACAAAGCATA
The DNA here is from genome assembly GCA_030264655.1 of Leptusa sp. GC000079. Classification (NCBI taxonomy): domain Eukaryota; kingdom Metazoa; phylum Arthropoda; class Insecta; order Coleoptera; family Staphylinidae; genus Leptusa; species Leptusa sp. GC000079. Next base: position 13,433 of record JARJDT010005524.1, read on the forward strand.
CAAAACTTTTGCTTGGGATTTAAATGTCCGATTTAAATATATCTGACGGGAAAAGCGAGGAATTTTCAAATAAAGTACGAAATTATATTTGAATTAGGCAACCGAATCCACACATTATTTTTGAACTTTCTCTTTTCATGGAATCTGATTTATACTGGTGAGCTTCAGTGATTCGAATTCGAAGATTTGTTTTCACTCAAATACCTAACGAACTTACATGTATGATTAAAAAAGAAGAGGAGCATTGAAAAGGGGAAGAAACGCAGCGCAGAGCAAAGGGGAAAACTCTAGGACTAGCCAAGTCGACTTGGGTTGGATAATAGATTTTCATGTGCAAATAATCGTCGGCGTTGGGCCCCGTGTGTAAACACGTTTTGTCGAAATCTTTTAAAGAAGATTCACGTAATAGCAGTAATGTTACATAACTTTACGGATAAGGATAAGGTTAACGTTTCCTATAAAGCAGAAGAAAATTGAGAAACTCGTAATGTTGTTTCGATGAAAGCATTGAATCAATTGGAATTGCGTTTGCAATGAAGAATAAAAATGAAATAGTAGATTTACTTATCACGATACAAACATTTATATTTATACAGGACGAAGTTTCGCTTTGAAGAAAATTCGAATCTTGTAGCTTCCACGAAGCTGCACATATTGCATTGCGTGTTCAGGTTCTTTGCTTAGTTCGTTCCTGCCCTTGCTATTCAAAACCAAATACCCACTTCTTTTCTATTCTTTATGCTTCGCTTTGTTCTTTTTTATTCATCATTGATTGCAGTGCACGTTGAAAAATGAACAAAGTAACAAACAACTGCGAGGGATGATAAATTTCTATACGAAATGAATGAATATTGTTCGATCACCCTCAACATGCATTATGCATGTACATTGTGAATGTGTATGTACTACCTGCAATTTGAAATTTTTCGAGTTTTATTAAATTTATCTCTGCTCAACTAATCTATTTAAAATCGTTACAATACCGTTATAGCAGTCGAATCAGAATCTGCATTGGAAATTGAAATTGCTATTGATACTGATTTCATATTTTTGATGGAAACCCAAATGATTGATGTATTATCGAGAACGCGAAATGCCAGGAAAATGTAAAAATGAAATGATCGATGTATTAATCGCAAAAATTGCTCCTGTAATTAATTTATCGATTGAACTTTCGTACTCGTACTCTTTCTCTGAACTCCGAATGATGAATCAATTGGCCACTAAAACTTTCTGTTCGTCGACATTACAAATTAATAACGAAAACGAGATGAATTGTTCTGTTTTCCAGTTGCTCCAGAACAAACAAATATAAATACCAAATACTCATGCGAATACGTAATAAAACAAATAAATCGGAATATGTATTCAATACTTAATTCCATTTGTAATAGTTGTTCGCCCATTTTCTGGGAAATGAAATTCGAGCAATTAATTTACGTTTCAAATGGAAATGATTATAGATATGGATGGAACTCGAACTATTATTATATTATGATTAATTTTATCATCATGCAACGATGCAAATGAATGATGTAATTTATTTTTTTACTTTTTACTGATTATGCAATGTAATTATTGATTTTTCACATGTACGTGAGAGTTCCTTTAAAACTCGGAAAAGGCATCAAATAAATATTTATTGGCTTTATGCATCGAATATTGCCACATGTTGCCACTTTGCACTTTCAAAAATATTACTTATTAAGAAGTTTTAAACTCAATAAAACTACTGCACATTAGTCGAGAAATTCTGATTAATTCACATATTTTTTGTACTATTTTAAGTTGTAAACTTACTTGTGGTATTTTCAATTCCATTGTGTCAAAATGTAATGGCGAGCAAACTTTTTAATTAAAGTTGCATTCGTGTTTCCTCAGCTTGAAAGATATATGCAGATAAAACATTAGGAAATGCGAAGCAATGGAAAGCAGCATGAATAGCCAACCAACGACAGCGAAACGACATTTTGATGTTATTGTTTATTGATAAACTTTTCTAGTAGATATTTATGGAAAATTACTTTTTTCAAAAACGGGTTTAAATGACTTTCCAAACTTGTTTCCTATTTCATATTCATAAGTCATAGCAAGTTAGTTATCATAGAAAAACAATGAAGAAAGAAGAACAATTCATACAATAGTCATGCATGCATTTATTTAACATCATATCATATCAAATATAAATGTAACTTTTTACTTTATCTACTCTATAAAATTCGGAATTCAATTTAGCATGTTGATTTGTAGGGGTGGAAAGTCATAACCTAACATAAGGTAGAAAAGCAAAATATAACCTTTTTTCGAATACGAAGATTCGATTTTTATCAAATTTCGCCATCGCTGTGGGTTTTCTTATTTACCAATTTCATTGTGTTGAAGTTGAAATTTCTTGGCTTGTCGCTTCAAAACTAAACAAACAAATGCGTGTTTCAGTAAACAAAATGTACTAAACTAAACTGATGCATTTCTGGTTTACCACAATGATCAAGATGTCAATTGGGCCAATTCTTCATTTTGAAAATGTCATGGTAGAAATACGTACGATTCTGACAATATTATACAATAGAGAAATAGGAATAATGTGTAGGGAAGATGTCGATCCACAATAAAATGGCAAACCACATAAATAAAGCTATTACATAAGCTTTATGGAATTTAGACTTGTTTTAAGCTGTAAGTATCCGGGCTTTATAAAAACTCTATTAGAATGTAACCGCAATCCGCAATTAAATTTTATTAGAAAACTTGCGTGAAAGACTTTAGTAGTTATTTAAAATTCTTTTCACGAAATAAAACTTTTTAAGCTTCAATTATTGTTATAAGGCTTTAGTTTGTGGATCATAATATAAAGCAACCTGAACGCTGGGTATACGAAATTACGCTGAAAATTGAAATCGACACTCAAATATATCCTAAAATCAATATCAATATTTTGTACGCAATTTCCAATCATTTTTACAATTTGTTTATTATGACCGGGGATCAGGAATAATAAACAAATCCGCATCAACAACACAACATCATCCTGATCTCTATCGAAGCTTCACACTCAAGTTCACATCACAACGTGTACTAGGAAATTAATAACACTCAAATGGACAAGATTAATGAGCACCCGTATAATTTGCACGTTGTTCCTAGGTGTCAATATACACACAGGGTGTTTCAAAAATACTGAGAATATTTGAATTTCCCGCCATATGAGAAACATGCGGTAAATTCAAACGGCTCAGTATTTTTGGAACACTCGGTATATAAGTTTGCAGAATCATTGATGGATTTTAAATCATTACATATGGTGGTCAGCTGATGACAACGAGATTTTTCCATATAGTTTCATGAAAATTCATATGAAGAGTTATAAATTGTGGTAAATCAGACTCAAGTAATAAATAGGTTGATATTTTAAACAAAAAAAAACTTGTTAAAATTAAATTTGCCAGCAGTAGGCGAGCCTGACCACTTCTTGAGACCAATGAACTTTCCATGCGTGTTGGTTGAAAAAATATTATCAGAATCTAGCAAAGAGTTTTAAAATTTACTTCATTAATATTAATATGTGTGTACATAGGATCTAATGAAATTACTGTGCTTCCACAAAGTGTAGCTAAGCAAACTAAAAACTACCCATCCCGTTAGGCAATTTAAGGAGAGCGTGAAAAACAGCTCAGCGGCTGTTAATCTGAGTATTATACGTTCATACCATCCATCATGCACGTATGTGCTGAACAGCTTTCCAACCGATCGACAAGTTCTACTGCTCTGCAGCTAAAATTACTATGAAACATGAAGAAAAGTTATGGGGATCACACGTTTCCAGCAGACATCTTTTGCAATAAAATTATCAATTTGAAATATTTACCTAGAATATTTCCTTGGTTTCAGTTGTAACCAACGTAACCGTAACACTGAAAATGAAACAATAAGAAAATGAACAGAGGATATAAAGTGAAACAAGGACAAATTGAAAACGCTACTGATTTCTGAATTTATTATATCATTTTTTCAGAAATTAAAAAAGACAACTTTGCAAGAAAGTCTAGAATTCAACCATATCTTTCTCAGGCTATTCTTGGTTTTGATTAGTTACACAGTATCACAGTAATTCGAATGATGTATTACCATATTGCTTCATATTAATAGTTTCTACGTGACTATTGTTAGTTATTTAGACTCCAGTGCTCGGTGCTCCGCGGAGCGGTTTGTGGCGTGTTTGACTAGACATAGGTGCGGTACTGCGGTACATATCCAAATTGAAAAGGGGAGCAATATGAATCAGACATCGGCAGTTTGTGGTCGTGGGGGTTGTATTCAGAAGCAATTTTATTAGCTGCATACAATGCCAACAGCAATACGAAGACAGATTTATGTATGCATGCGACTTGCAACGTCGACTTCGCCTTGTTTGTTGATGATGTATTGGCGTATTGCAATATTGAATATTTGGATTAAATAAATATTGATTATTGACTTATATAGGATATTAAAGAAAACCGTACGCACACGCATTCTCATTGTCATATTCGTGCCCATAGTAGCTGTTATCACTGTAGAGACAGATTTAGATACCCATACATAGTATATGTATAGGCACTGATACTGAAATAGATCGCGTTTATGATGTATTTATGTTGTCCCGGTCTTCCTTTTATTCGATCAATATCTCTCCACCTCGATTTTGAGAGTTTATAGCGACAATTTGATATTTTACCATTCAACTATTCAATGCCTGCGAAACGCGACATCCGCGCGTATATTCGCACCGGTTTTCGTTGCATTGCAACATTCAATTTATTTCATTGCATTCAGCTTCTATCCTTTTATATAGGTACCCGCGGGCGTTTTCGATGCCACGAGAGTACACAGCATAAATGAAAAGTCCTTTTACCATTCAATGTAGAGCAGAGCAGAGCCAGAACGCATTTTACGCCACAAATGTGTTATTTTTGATATAAGTCGTGATAAGGCACATTGCACATGAGCACACCGCACACATGTCATGCGAATAAAATTAAAAATTTCCGAATGATTGCTAAAATATACACAGAATGCAGCAGACTGGCTTAATTAAATTATGCACTCCACGCAAGAAAATCGCAAGGAACCAGCACTGCAAGGATTGTAAACCGAGCCGATGGTTCGCTTTTATTTCGTAATTAAGCAAAGGCGAAGTTCCTTTATCTTTCGCTTTCCGCTTTCCGAGTATATTTCAGCCAGCTTTGTGACGACGTCGATTAGACTAGAATATTACAACTTGAAAGAATTATCTTAGATGTCTGTATACATAGAATATTTAGCTGTAGTTTATAGCATATTGCGACATTGCGTAAGCTAAAGGATTACCTAAACTCCAAACATATCTGATGGAGTGTGAGTGTACTTAATGATATTAAAGCAACGTGGCAACGTCAAGTATACAAATTCGATTATGGGAAAAAATTCGTTACGTCCTTCATTTGACCTGCAAC
>JARJDT010005535.1:0-20593 GCA_030264655.1 Leptusa sp. GC000079
GAGCATTAACTTTTTACAATTATATCATCAGCAACGTTGCGGCGCTTTCTTCTCCCCGGGTTATCATAAATTGCAGAGTACTTTTGGTCTACAGTTCACACATTTCCAGCGCAATACTGAGATTGCCTTCATTAGAAATTAATGACTAATGGATTTCCGCCGAAATCAAATTGTTTCAATTCCGGTTTTTGTAATCTGTTAATTTGATACATATCCGGACTCTTCAGTAATGGATCCATTAGGCAAACGGACATTTTCACTCCTCGATGGTGGGAAACACTCGGAGCTCTTTATACGGCTCTCGTGCGGCCATAGAGCGCGGTTGCTTGGAAGCGTACGGGTCACCAGGTGACGATTTGTCACATCTCCGAAGGCGCCGAACAAGCTTCTACCATTTCGCGGCGGACCACATGAGGATTAAACTCTCGCCACGAACCATTTTCATAGATAATTGGCCGGCAAAACACACAACACCATTCTTCGCTGCGCTACTCATCGTAGCAAGATTTTCCCGTATTCCCACTAACAAAGTTACTAAACAAAATTACTCGTAATTAACAAGTTTGCGGGTTTCTCGCACCGCTGGAATATTGTGTGTCTTTAATGCCAGGACGAAATGTAAATTTAAATCTAACGTCTACCTACAGTACATCGTACTACACTTACCACATGACATGTCATGCCAAGATATACGCTTTGGCATTAGTAATAATTAAAAGACGCATTAAGTTTAAGAGGGTCCTGTTTGCTCGTTTAATACGTAATATCTCAAAGTCAAAAGGGTTTGATCGGACGCAAGTTCATAAAGTCCAGAATTTAACTTAAACGTATTATAGGTACTCAATCTGTGCACGCAGGATATATGTACATAAAAGCACAACCGAAAACTAATCAAGTGAAGAAGGGTTTCAACTTAGTTTGTTACGGGGTTTACCCTGAACAACGATCGCGGTTACGATACCAATGAAATTTTAATAATCTATTCTGGTCACTTGGAGAGTTCCTGAAAAGGGTTTCTTGATCTGACCGCTGAAACCACTTCCACTCAAAGTGACCAGTTCGAAACTAAACTTAATGGAAATTAAGGTGGAGTTTGAGAAACTTGAGAATTCAAATCAAACATTGATAATTGGATTTTAGTTTAGCTCAATCACTAATGATACAGATCGATTCGCTTAAATTGAGTTAATAATTAAATCGTTCAACTAAGTTTAATTACTTCCATGCGGATGAGGCAAGTGCATATCTGACATGTGTGGTCCTGCGGTTTCAGTATCAATACGATGCAAAAATTGATAACATACGGTGCTACGTTTTTTAACAATCTGCCCTAGTTACGGGTGTTTATCTTTTTCGTTTTTTGATGTGGTCCATCTCGAGCCACCATTGTAAACATCTGCGACAGGTTTCCTTTCGAGTGCTACATTGATAGCTTCCATAATTCATATAACAATGAGCGTCTAATCAATGAGTGATTGTAGTAGCCTAGTAGCCGGTGCATCCACTTCTTCAGCATGGTGCATCCTCGCCTGCCACTTAGTTCTGTTGGTTATTCGATACACCACACCACACGCACTCACTGTGCTCATAATTAGAATGATAATGCTTGAATAAAAAGTCCATGCCAAACAAGCAGCAGGCATTAAGAGGGGTTCCACTCATCGAACACGCTCATAAGACCTGTCATTTTTTGAGAGGGTGCTGAGGTTGATAAATCTGTTTCAGTTTAGACACATTGCTAACTATTAACATTTTGCTCAAATAATAAGCACCACATTTTTCTAAGCAAAATGTTGCAAATTCTGGAAAACTTTAATTTAACTTAAAACAGTGTTAACCCTCTTTGATCTTAGTCCTTCTTTTTTTGAGTCGTTGGCTGAGCAAAACTGCTGAACTTGGTGGTTGAATAAGTACACACAGAACCCCACAAAGCTCACAACGTAAAAAAACAACAACAGGAAAGATCCGAATGTGTTTGTTGTGTATTCGATGGTACTTTGTATGGTAGGCACCGGAGGGGTGACTATAGTGACCAAATGGGGTAGAAGAGGGAAGGGACTGCCACTAGTAGTGACATATGGCTTTATAGCACCGATGCTACACATACGAAAAGAACTTGAACATCGCGAACATTATACGAAAGGTTGCAACATGTAATGGCGGGAACAATGGGATGCTCTTCCAGCGAGTGGAACTACACTACTAAAATAAAAAACATCCATCTCTAAATAAATAACACTTTTGCAAGTTGTTGGCTCTGCGTAATATGCAAAAATAATATAATATGGTGGCGAAAGAACTACTTAATGTTCCCCAGTGTTCGATTTTGCGCCGTATTTGAATGGCACCTTGCGGGATATTAACAGAAAATGAAAATTTCTTACATCTCCTTATTCGTTCTTATTTCCAATGTCAGAATGTGCATAATCCGATTCAAAATAAAAGCACATTGTTCACATGTTTGTCGATAAAATTGAATTACAATTGTAACATAATACGTAATGCTGAATTAGCCTTATAGCAGGCTGTCACCCCCCGTCTATAATATGTACATTTCGCGTTTACTTTATGTTGGAATACGACCACGAGAAGAATGAAAATGGGAATTGAAATGGTAAATGGCATTTGAGCATAAAATTTTATTACTACAGCAACAAATGTCTTTGGCACCACGTTCTGAAATTATGTCTTCATGGTAACTTCACCATTCAGTTGCTTACAATAGCTTATTGGAAGTTGGAACATTTTCCGCTCGGAATAATTGAGCGATGGCCACTTCGCATCTGAGTATATTCGGGAAATAATCTGATTGATGATACCCGTCATGTCAATCTCTAGATGGATACTCATTGTTCAAGTTTGAATATTCTGATAGAAGAGGGTGTATAAGTTTACTGACCATTTGTTCATCCAAGGACGAATACACGTTAATTCATTATTAATGAGGGTTGAAGAACAAGTCTACATATGTGCAGAATTTCACCTCTGCTTTTATTTCGATGCTAAGAAGAAATGAACAAGTGCTGGAAAAGATGCGCTGCGGTTGATAACGCATCCATTGTTACAAAATGAACAGTTGTTAATGATAGCAATCGCATTTTGATGTTGACAGACGAACAACTAGCGAATATGTTGAGGAGATAAAATTTCAATCGTTTAATGTTCAGGATTAAAGTTACGGGTTATTAAACATGTTAAGGGTGATGAATCAACATTAAAATGCGCTGTTAATAACAATTCTTTATTGTTTTGCATGCGGTTTTATGCGGTGCACTTTTTGATTGGTGTTTTTAATTATTGTCATTCAATTTGCCGCATGTTTGCTGTTTGCTTCATTATCGAAATTGATAGATGAATGTAGTTAATGTTGTCGTTGTCGTCCAGGCTGCATGTGATGGTAATAATAATAACTAATGTCGAAATTGGTAAATGTACGTCACGTTCGACAAGCGGTAGTGCAGTAACACTAATTCGCCTATTGGGAATCGGCAACACGCAACGATGATAATTATTTAGCATTATATAGTTTACAGAGAGATAGCTTGAATTTGTGTATGCAATACATAACGTCGTTCTGTTTGATATAATCGCATTTATTCCTATCTGACTGCAACTATGTATAGTAATTTTCGGTTGGATGTTAATGCCCGTAAACGAATTATCAATGGTTCCGTTTATTAATGCAGATGCTGCCATCGGAACTTTGTCAATGTTATGCTCAAATACGCGCCGCAACGAATCGCGAATTATTCAATTCGCCCGCCAATTTCGCTTTGTCTATAAATTAATCAAATATTCAATATCGCAGTCACACCGCGTTGCACTTGCTCGAATTCGGCAAGTTGCTAGTGAAATAAATCAAACACCAGCAAGGCCGAAAGTTAAAGGATAATTAATTGTAATCAGTTTGGATGGTTTTGTAAGGTGGGCATCTGGCATCGTCACGCCTGGACGAGAAGCCCTCATGTGGACAACAATGCGCGTGTTCTGTTTACAATTACCCTTCTTCGGATGCACTGACTCTACAAAAGTGTTGTGGTCGTTGGCCCAGCACCCTTTGACAAACTTACAATGAAAAGTTTATGTTGTGAAACGGAAACTTTAACGCATCGCTTGATTTCAATTCTACAATTCGAAATCGCAATCAAAACAACCCAGCCAGCATTTGCTGCATTCAAAATTGACTCGCTGATGGCCACATGCTCGACTTTTTAACTGTGCACAGAACATTTAACACTTTTGCCAAATGTTTTTTATATGAAAAACATAAACACATTTTGAGGAAATAATTTGCTGCCGTAATCCAGTAAAAATAATGTCGTGCCGTTATCGTTGTCATTACAATAGCTGGTGTAGAGGTAAATACCTCTGGTAATGGGCACGTGGCCTGTCGACGACCACTGGGGGAGATAGTAAAGCCACCGCGAACGATGTTCGTGCCGTCCAAAAACGACAACGACACGCACGCCAAAATCGTTTTGTCGCTGGACCCTCACCTGTTCTGTTTCGGGAATGTTTTACGAGTCCAGAGCAAATGTCTGCGGCTACGTGTCGGCGTCAATGTGTACAATTTTATATCGAAAAGGGTTAAAAGAAGTCTAGATGTTAGTTTAGATACTGGAAATGGAAGCGTAGCCAGCGGAAGCAAAGAAAGTGAACGAAAAGGGCAAATATAAATGAAAGTAGATAGAAGATGAACCTCGACCTGATGTGATGCCACCCGTGAGGGTCGTTTCGGGGTCCGTGGTTACGACTGTCCGATTGCCCGCTATTGCCCCGACCATCGGTTTACACAGCTCGTTGCACGCCGAGTGTTCTCAGTGATTGTTATTCGTTTTTTAGTGTCTCTACGTCTAATCGAATGAGCACGCTAACTACATTCGGCTACCGTGATACTCGTTCCCATTACTAAAGGACTAAAACGAAAAACGTGCAACAATAGCAACACTCGGAAATAATATTAGCAAAAATTTAGTTTAGAGACGGATCTGTACATAATGGTCATTGCAACATCAAGCAGCAAGTACAAAAGAATGAAACAATTCCAGCATGTTTTTTTCCTTCAGACTATGATGCGTACGTGTACGGTCGGCGTGCAGAAGTTAATTTGTCGTGTTGGGTGTTTTTATCACATTCCCGAGAACGCGTCCGCATATGGTAGGAGCAGATCTGATCAGCGCAACTATTACCTTCAAACTACCAATAATACGATCACATTATACCAAAACTCGATGCGGTCTAGTGCGAACATTGCGAAAGTCGCAGCGACTTGCTGCAATAACCATTTACCACTATCTGCAATTCCCACGGCACATGTTCGCTGCTAGCCAGATGATGTCGGCGAGTCTGATTGCGTCGCTGCCCCGCCGAAATGAAAACAAATTGCTTCCCGCGGAACGGAAGGAGAAGGATATTGCACGCCGGCTGCTCAAAGACATGCACTGCAATGTTTGCACACCGACTCGTGTACTAATCGTTAAACGACAATCACCTACCAATCCTCATCATACCACAGCAATAAATCACGACAAATGCAATATACAACTATTTATTCATGTAGGCAACAAACAATAAACTTATAACAAACATTTGGGGGCACTTATTGGTGATTTCTGTATTCTTGAGCCAAACGCTCCAAGTTCGTAGCATAAGCCTTCAGGAGATCTGCCTTGATGGCGTAGTGCTCGGCATCGACTTCAGGGACATCTGAGGCAGGCAACGAGGCGATTTTAGGGACCACAAGTTGGGCCAGGACGGAATCAATTGACATTGGACTATCATGACGCACTACGGATGGAGCTGGAGCACGGTTTTGTTCTTTGTGGTACAGAGCTAAGAATTCTTCGCGGGCTTTGGCAACTTCTGGAGTATCCCTGACTGGAAGCGGGGCAACTGGAAGATCGCCTGTTGCTTGGTATCCTTGGTTGGCACCAGAAACATAGTTGATAGTATGGCGAGTTCCCTTATTGTCGATGTATGAGTAGCTTCCTACGATGTGGCCATCTTCAAAGCGTTCTTCATTCCTGGAGATTTCCGGGCTTTCCACGTTGACGTTGTAGTTTCCCAGAGTGTCTTGGACTACATTGACATTTCCCTGGGCCATGATAGGCACCAGAATAACGGAGAAGACAACCTAAAAAAAATTGTTAGTTTAATTAATAATTAAATGTTTGTAACTTACCAGGAATTTGTTCATGTTGACTCGTTATGCTTGATTGGTAGATTCTGATTGTGATAATGAAGAAATTTGTTTTTATATACAAACGTGACAAAAACGTTCACTTTACCAGTCTACAATAAATCATTAATAAATCATTTACGTACAACAATTAACACTTGACATTCTATTTTTGGCTTGGAAGGCGGACATTAACTCAAATGCTTTGCGAAACTTTCAAATCCCTTTGTGTTATTAATAGCATGTAATAAAGACAAATCCAATTTTTAATCAGTTAGTATCGATGCATGAAGGTAGTTTTAAAAGGATTATATGACAATTGTTAGGTTTGGGCTTTCGGGCCATTATTGGCACGTCCGCATTCAGTTAGTCGGGCGTTAACCGCACAAAAGGATTATAATAAGTACCGCACTGTACACCAGGGACGTGCACAACAAACAAGTGCTCATAAATTTGCAACCCTGCACATATAAAAATGTCAACTAATAAGCGAACAAACGAACAAATCAAGATTTTCTGCAGTTTTCAAATAATATGTAAAACGTATGCATGAAACCCGAGGAGCGCATTTCTCTTGGAAATGTTCAACAGTCCATTATCACAACTCACCACGAACATTCCGCACGCCTTTAGCTTCGGGTATTTTGTATCTGCTGTTGTAAATCAAATTTTCAATACATTTGCCTTTTATGAAAAATGTTTCCGCTTCGTATATACCAAGTATATACCATAAGTTACATCTTCCGATATCTTACAAGGAGTTGTTCCATAATTCAATCGAGTTATGACTTTTGATATAAATAAAAGACATAAACAAAGCTACGGACATTTTTCGTTTGATTCGTAATCAATCAATTATCTGCTGCCTTGCTGGCTTTCTACCTACCAGCAATGTGTCTATAGCTAACGTGTGTGTTTGAGTTTGTGATTTATGTAAATTCCATTGGGAAAGCATTTAAATTTAGATTAGATCCCCTTTTTTCTCCTGCTTGCGCGTTTTTCTGTTCCTCAATGCTTCGAAAGCTTCCAGATGAGAATGTAGAAATGCTTTTATCCATTTGAACCCGCATCCCATTCGAAATAATCCCTTACATTGCATTATAACAAAAATCAAAAATAATGCACAAACGCAAACGAATCAAAGTACATACTGAATGTTTTATTACATTTAAAAAGTTTTCTGTGGAGAAAAACAATGTTTTTTGAAACATCCTGTGTTTAAAAAGGACGAATAAAAACTTATCGTTATGCGAGGCGTTTGCTGATGAGACTTGATGTGCGAATAAATAAAATTCAACGCTGAATATATTTTTTATTTTTTTCCTTTAGACGAAGCACGGCTTCGTTAAGGATGTCCCCGGTGATTTTAATTTTCTATATTCGCGCGACTTTCATGCTGGTGGAAATACGCCAAGCGTACATTTTGCTCGATAACGAAATATTTAATAAAATACAAAATAAAATGATGCGCCATCAAAAATAAATATTCTTTATTTTCAAATAACCAAAATTTAAGTATTGAAATGTTGGCTAGTTATTTCCTGTTTTAGTAGTAGATTTTAGCATGCATGTGAAACATAGGTATAGTGATGGATTGGGCAAGTAGGCCAGGGAGTTGGCGCGGCTCAACAGGATCCTCCACTCGGCCACCTGATTATCCTGCCACCAAAATATCTCGCAGAGCTGACGCGCGTCGTCTGCTGAAATTAAGCAAGCATAGTGGTAAAATTGCCACCTTTGTCTAAATTTTTAATTTATCTCCTTGAAGAAGTAAATTCGCCAGGCATTAAATTAGATTCGACAGTGGCATTAAATTAGGAGCCAGCGACATTTGCAATCGCGAATTGAGTTTGCAAAGAAGTACTAGGGAAGCAATTAAACAAATTTATAACGCTCATAAAAAAGGCGCAGCTAGTTTGTAAGTGGATGTAAGCGAGCAGTGGAGCATCTCCAAGGGGATGAAATGCAGATTGAGGCTAATGAGCTAAATTGGACTTAACGCATATTTAATTCCGTGCAACGGCGTCATTTCCACCCCTTGAGTCTTGGTTCAAAAGTCTTAAATAGTCTTTTGCAATTCTATTCTCTTGCAAATAAATGTAATTGCAAACATACTGCTCCCAAGAAGAAGTTTGTAGCTCCACTTGAGTCGGCAATTCGTTCAAAATTGATGAGTTTTTAGGTAAATTTTTCGCTCCAGATGTTAAAGTACGTTTTAGAATTGCGTCGTTGGCATTGGCAGAATCGTGGCGCTCTGGGTACATCCTGCACTGAAGCGGAGATTGCTACTGAATGTTTTACTGAAATAGCAGGAAACGCAAACTTGTTTCTCCTGCCACCAGAGACCGTCACCAGAAAACAACCGCCCCCCTTGCCGCCGCCACACTGCTCGCCAATCCCCTCCCTGCTAGCGCCAGGATTCGAAATTCCTGCTATCACATAGCTGGGAGGTACCAGCAGGAGCAGCAAAATGAGCTCATTGGCCGACGCAGCTGTAACAAATCCCCTCGGATTGGTGTGGCATAAGGGCTAAATTGCGTCGCGACGCCTTCATCCCTTTATCGCAGCATAGCGACGCTCGGCGTCGGTCTCTGGAGGAGTGGCCCTTGGGATGCGACTCCGACGTACCTCCAAGTCTGTCTGAATAGTGCGGTACGGCTGCCTGCTGAGCGAACGTTACAGCAGCTCCGAGCAGAAACGCAGCAACCACCACTCCACCCCCGAGAGGTCGCAAACCGTCAAATTGCCACAGCAGACCATTCGATGCTTATCAACGTCCCAGTCGTGTTTATCCGCTTGTTGGCTCCGCGCGCAAGTGGTCTCTCGCGAGATAGCGCCTATCCGTGTCTTCCACCGGGACTTTGGTAATGACTGACTAGTACCGGCTCGTAATCCCAAAGTACTTGTACACGCGATAGCTACGCAGACAGCATCAATACAAGACGACTCCGATCCGTCGCACGACGACAAGTTGATGAGAACGCCAGAGACAGTCGCTGCGAGCAACGAGTGCGTATCGGTGTGTGTCGTCGCAGTGCTCCTGAATTGTGCCGAGTGCAGTGCGGAAGGACTTGACACGCGTGTACGTTAATCCGACAAGACGCGGTCCGACGAGAACAATCCTTCGGAGCGCGGTTATCCGACGGCGTCTCCGTGGCCCGCGCTATCACTGCCGGCTCCCGAACTGGATCCGGTGGCGTGGGGCCGCAAGTTGTATCCGGGCACGGGCGGACCGAGGGTTACCACCGGGCCAGGACTCATGTTCGGGCTTCATCACCATCAGGATGCCGCCGGCCTGCATCACCACCATCAGCCACGCGGTCCCAGCCTCAAGGAAGAGCCGATCACCACGACACGCGCCTGGATGCAGCCGACAGTGCCTGATCAGACGGGGTGAGTACCGCAATTATGAGCACTTTATCGCCAGCACCGATTCATTATTAAGCCGGAGGCAGTTTGTTAGTTTTAACGACTGAATAAATTGCTCGTTTGAACGCTTTCAATTTCGCTTTCGACGACCATAAATCAAATCGCATTTTTCTTCATGGTGCGACAGCAGTATTTCAATATAATCGCTCGACTATTTTTCGGGGCAGGTCTGCCGGTGTTCAATTGGGCGCGCGAAATAAATGAGGGAAAAACTGACATAAACACCACCATTAGATCTGATTTGCGAATCCTATAAATACTGGCCATAACACGTTGCAGGTGGTTTCAGTATACTAATTGCCTCATTTGTCAGTCGGCTTGTTTACTTTACATGCCATGCGGCGCGAAGCCCAGCCTGCTGCACGTCAATTCGATCTTTCACTCTCTTTTCGACCTCATAAATATTAAAAAGCGCGATAGGCAAAAAAGGACATCTCAAAACAAAACTTTCCGCCATCGGTGTTGATGCCATCCAGTCAATGTCAATGTGTCTACCAAGCGGTTAATCTAAACTGATGTCAATTACGAGACGACTAATTATTAACCGTTGCTGATGCTGGAGCTGGATTGGCACGAGGGCGAGCTTTTAATGATGCGGTCGCAATGCGGCCCAGAAATCTAATTAGCAGCTTGTTCACTTAACTACTTACTCGCCGCCACCGACGACGACGACGACATCGAACTGACTCTGCCTCCACCTAAACGAGCAAGAAACAGGGCTAAAAGCGTGTTTGCTCTTAATACGCCATCAAATAAATTCGCCGCCCCCTACATACACACATTTACTATTTTCAACAATTAGACAATAAACTTTTTACAAAGTTCTAAAATTAAGTATTCATTCGCTTTAGTTTTAGCCTTTCTCAAAACGATTAATATTATATTCATTGTGGTGATTTGTCAAAATGGAAAGCCATCATAAACGTACATTAGTCCAAGTTTAACGCACACATAAATTTTAGCTGCTCGATAATCGCTTGATTTCATGCGATAACTCGTTCAGTGAATGAATTAATACGAGACCACATTAGTATACATAGATAGAACAAATAGAATGAAATGCCAGCATAAAATCATTACATTTGAATATTAATTTTCTAAAATCATGAAATGTATTTCTTTGATATATTTATTCATCATCAATGCGGTTAATGTTTGTTTGAATTGAGAAACGAGACGTTGTGCTTTTATTAGTTCACGTTGCGAGTGCAACAACGGGGAAAACTGACTGATGAGCCGTCGAGCGGTGTTGAACGACGTGCCCGACATGACTCAATTAATAACAGACGCTTTCAGCATCCTCGTTTAATTTCTGCCTGTTTTGATCCGAGCCTTTTGCTCTTTTGCATTTTAGATAGTATTTTGAAATTGCCAAATGCACAAAGCATAAACGGCAAGTGTCACGTTCTCGTTGTTTGTAGTCCTTGCAATCCATATCTATCGATAATGCAATTTACCATCAGACATGACAAAGCACCTGAGCCCGAGGCATTTTCGATAGTGTATTTGATTTGGGTATTTTGAGGGTGTCCATAATTTCCACCCCCCTATAACAAATGGTCCACACTACTAATTTTTCCTATTGGTTTTGTTCAGTATTGAGGAGCAATAGTCCTGACCTGGATTTTGTCCAAAAATGAAAATTGCTGATATAGCAATGAATTTTTTACGACAAGGGCAATAAAACAAAACTCGATGACTTTCGAACGGCCTCGAAAGAGGTCATGATACCGAAATGGCATTGGGTGATGTTTTGCGAGGTAATAAGACGTATAAAACACCTTCGAAGGTGTATTAGCAATATTACCACCCTCGGACTAACCGATAATATCCTCCTCGCTGCTGCTGGATAAGGAGAGCATTTACCTAAGCACGTTCGAGCACAGCATTAGTTTTAGGGTTGCAGATGTTCGACACTGCGAATATCATTGCTAGTGTTGTGACATTCGTAATAATAACGCATTTAACCGGACCATATAAACCGTAATTGTAAATTGGATTAGGGTATTCTGAGGGTTGCTTTGTAAACTGACTGCTCCTCAATACACACAACGACCATCTGAGGTATTTGTTAGTCATGCGAACACGACTTAGTCATCAAATACTAAAGACAAACAATATTGTGTGGTCCTGAAACTGATGTTGGTTTTTTTGTTAAATTTTCAGTATTGGCGTTGGTCGAGCACACTTCGAGAAACAACCCCCGAGCAATCTACGCAAATCCAACTTCTTCCATTTTGTGATCGCGTTGTACGATCGCGCTGGTCAACCGATCGAAATCGAACGGACTGCTTTCATCGGTTTCATCGAAAAAGATCAGGTAATTGCTCGTCCTTAATTGCATTACTACAAATCCTCACAATACACTTGAAATTAACTCCTTGAAACGAGTACGCTGAAAAATTGAACATAAACCACGCCGATGCAAGAAACTAATTACTCAGAGTGTAGAACAAATTCAATAATGAAAAACAACGTGTGTGCATGCGGTGCAACATGAAACGTGTGCTGTTCTTGCACCGATGATGGCACATTCTATAAAATAAACCGATCCACATCGACATGTAACTATACGTAAACGGTAATTACACAAATTACTTTATCAATGCAGTGCAAACATGCATACGTTGCTTGTACGTGGAGCCGTGCGTGCTAAAACTTTCGTAAACACAATTACGCTTGATTAAAAAATGTCTTTCTGTTGTTTTAACGTGTTTCTTTCTATCATTTCAATCTATAATAGCATCTTAGTCCAACATTCAGCAGACGTTAATTACAGCCATCTTGCTGTCTGCTGCAAATGCAAAAAGAGGACAATCAACTAAGTGATTGTTTACAAAAAAAGACAATTTAATTTATGTATTTAAATAAATTTATTTATTGTTTGGCAAATTGTTGCAGTTTGTTGTTTTAACTTTGAACTACTACCTGTTACATGAAATTTAAACAAAACGCGCAACGTGGCGGCGTTTAACGAAGCCATTTATATAAATTTCGCTCGACGCAATAGCGAATTAAGCACAACATGCACGCCGGTTTGTTGCGAACAAGCCCAGCAGCATCCTGCAGGACGCGAAGGGAAAGTGTTTTGGTTTTGCCTGCATGGGTTGAATGTAATTGTGTTCGCGGCGATGCAGAAGATTAGGGCGCACGTCGGTTCAAACATTTATCATACTCGACGAACAACCCTTTTCCACCCTCACTTCCATAAATACCCTTGAAAAACAAGCAACTGCCTATACAGGTGGACTCTAAATAAATACACGAAAAACGTTCTCAAATTTATGCAGCGAATTAATTCTCTTTGGAATTTTGCAGGAGGCTGATGGGCAGAAGACGAACAACGGCATCCAATACAGATTGCAACTGCTTTATGCTAACGGTAAGTTTGCAAGTTTGTTGTTTGAGGCAGGAAACCGCGCACCCAGTCAAAGTCCGAAACTCTAAGAAAGCCGCATTGCCCACAAGAGTAGCCACTCGAAGACCACGACATGCTTTATCTTGAGCACCGCAACGAACGGGGTTAACTCTGTCATGTTCAATGAAATTCGAGGGTCTTAATTTATTTCCACCAGGACCAAACACTTTCGGGCAAGAAATTTCTGAAACAAGTTGCAATCCCGGCTCCCTTATGTTGGGCACATACTCATCGAAGTCGTCGAGCATGATGGCAAACGTAATTAATTAATTAGTTTAGTGGACGGTTTATCGACAATTGACAATTGAGGATCTGTCGTGCCGCGTTTACCTTTTACATTTTGTTAGAAAAACACTATTTACACTTTAGTACAAGCGGAGAGAATGGTAGGCGTCTCTATATGGAAGTGGTTACGAGCTGGCACGTCGGAAGAATTACAAATACCTGCCGGAGACGCGCTGCTTTTAATTAGAGCTATAATTAATCCGACCAGTCAATCAGATCAACCAAATTTGGCGAAACGCACTCGATTGTTTTTGCTGAATGTTTTGTGCGTGAGCGCTAGGCGAATAGAAATACTCGCTCGAATGTCGGCAGTTTAACTACACTTAATTGTGGCGAACAGATGTGAAAACGACTCGTCGACTCGTAAAAAAGTCGGGCACAATGCTTTTTGATCGAACGCAATCGAAACTATCATTGCACTTTGATAGTTCTGAGGATAGCCAAAGAGTTGGAGTTTGCTGAACTGCGAACATGTTCTTCGTATAATTTACACATGCCGAAGAAGAGATTTTTGACACCGCACTTCGCTTACTCCTTAGCTCTGCTCCCCTCAAACGCACATCTTCCTTGCCTTATTTGTAGTAAAATAACTCCGCAAATGCTCTCGCAGGACTTCAAGATGGCGGGCTTCCTTCTTTGTTCCACCCTTCAAATTGCTATACAGCCGACATACTAAAACTCTTATCGATGCTATGAACTTACCATGGACCAAGTTATCCTTTATTCCAAGTGCAATATCCACGCCAGGAATAGTTTCACTTGTGTAAACTTTGCATTATCATGCCAGTTAATGATTCAAGCATATCATCAAGTTACTAATGCTAAGATGTTGTTGTTCTAGGTGTGCGGCAGGAGCAAGACATCTTCGTGAGACTAATCGATTCAGTTACAAAACAGGTGAGTCGAAACTTTTGCGAAAAAATCAAAATTACAAATTGTATTTGAGTCACGATACAAAATGTGAATTCTTGATCTTTGAGATTTAACTAAGTATACTCGCCGAAATCTACCGAACAGAAGAATAAGAAATAAGGGATGAAGCAAAAGAGAGAGTTTTCTCGCTCTTTTGCTTTCAGCGCGTCGCGGCGTGTCTTTTCGTCTCTTCATGATTCGTCTGCGAAATTAAATTTTACCTCAAACCGTCTTGAAGTTAGATGATTGACTAAAATTTAATTTAAGAACTTAAACACTTTAAGCTTTCCCCTTTTCACTCTATCAATTTATGCGGGATACAAGCGCATAAAAGTTTTTCCGCAATTTGCGCCGAAAAAGAAAATCTGTTTGTCTACGACGGGACTTGAACAAACATATTAACATTAAACTCCCGTTCAACATAATCGGCTATTTTTCCATAGACTGCCGTGGAGGAAGGAAATGATTGTATCTGCGTGTTTGTTGAGTGAGGAGGCGCATTGTTTCGCTCCACGTGTGCGCCACGCGTCGATCTCGTCGGGGGTGCAGATGTGAGAGCCCCACATTAAGACTTTATCACAAACCTTTTAGCCGATCTATAAACAAACCTCACATGACTAGGGGTGATCGCGATCTTCACAAATCTTGAAATATTGCGTTTTCATGCAAAGTCGAAAAGTGACTCAATAAAAAACGCGCGCGCCTTGCATTTCGAGATGCAAAGAAATCTGAAACTTATGGTTTATGTTGTTACCGTCGTAGCCAATTATCAGGGATTTATTACGCGGCGGTGGTACTAATTTAGGATACATAGGACGGCAGGTGCCAGGATAATGCCACTGCCAGGACACCTAATGCCAAGCCAAGCCACTAAAGTAAATATCTAGGAAATAATTTATGCTCGTAACTCGTTCGTTCATATCGCGTTTATTTTACACTCCTCTCATATGCAGTGCACTTTGTTTGCTTTAATATTTTGCGGAGCTGCCGTCTGGCTTGGTGGAGCGGGTGGTTAATAAGTGTGAACGAACGTCCGCGCAAATTAAATACAACTAGAACACATTAGGTTCAAATTTAATAAAGCGCACCGTGTAAAAGAGCAACAATTAGCAAAGGAATAAAAATTTCACTCGTAATGTAATTTCTCCTCGGTTTCAATGTAGATACGTATAACAAACGAACGTCGCTCGTAGCCACGAGCTAAGTGTAACCGTTGGCGGGTGGGCGCGCGGTTTCCCATTATAAATATGTCCGTAACGTTTCCGGCAGCAATTTCCCCTCGTTTTCCACTCATATAGACCTCGAGCAGTCATGTCGTCCGGACAGTTTTCGAAAATTCGCAATGTTTTAAAGTTCCAGAAGCGGCCGTGCACTTTCGGTCTCGTTAAAATTACATTAAAACGCCATCGTTTTTCAGTATCCATATCGGACCGAACCAGCAGCAGACTAGATAGAGCTATACTAGTTGTTTGGGTTTGCTAATGCGGTTAAATCGTGCATCGTTTTACATCTTTTCTAATTGCCCATCATGATGCAGACTCATAAATTTCGCATCATAACAACAATTTCCGACCGCTGATCAGGCATCAGGCAGCAATGAAATTGTATAGCAAGATTTTTCGATTATAGAACTGATGAGTGACTGCGAACAGATATGGAATTAACGCTTTCGTCAATAATTAAATATAAAATGGAAAAATACCACGTCACGAGCGCTTCTCGTTTGCATTGATAGATATTTCATGAGGCACTCTATTCGTGTCCAGTGTCAACAATAAAAACACTAATGTGTTATTTAAATGCATTTGTATGGACATCAATATACTTTTGAATTTTCGGTGTTAATTCAAATGCGAACATCAGGCCTCGGTGCTCATGATCTGGCATTAAAGTTTTATCGCGCGTTTGCATCATTACATCGCTTCCGTTCACAGCCACCACACTGCTAGTGCTAGCTAGTGCTAGAGTGTTCGAAATAACGCCGAATCAAAAACGAACGACCGTTTGCTACGTTCGTTAATCTCGTCCATTATAAATCCATGGCATGCCATAGGCTTGTAAACAGTCAGAACTAAACAATATCATGCTAAACATTTTCACGATCCTTTAAAGTTTATATTTGTTTAAACACCGCATATAAATTACATTCACGATCCATTTCCATCATTGGGCAGGAATTACGCGAGGTACCTGATATTATACCCGGCGCCTCCACATTGCACTTATAATTACTTTAAAGAATATCCAAGTGCAGTTCGCTTAATAATAATAAAATAAGCGCGTGCTGATAAATGTGCAGTTATGGCATAATAACGATTTTGTGCATGAGTAAAATGCGAGCGAGATAAAATTCTATAGAGTGGTTGCATGCAGACGAGGGGGTTGTAAAATGCGCTCCACTATTGCCGTCGTCGTCTGCTGCCACAATTGCTCTACCGCATTCTAAGTTATCGCGCTGCAAAAATAAAGCAATGGAAATGAGTTACTGATTTGCCGCTGCGTATATAGAGTACGAGGAGGAAAAGGGGCAATTAAACAAAAGCGTAGTTAACAAAAAGTGCATGTTCGGCGGCGCATCGAATCGGATTTATCCGAAACTGGTTGTATCTATCTTATCATTGAAATATGAGGGCCGCGCGCGACAAAATGTTCTTTTATTGCGCACGACGCTGCAATTATCCCGCGGGATCATCGATATAAATATTCAACGGCGCATGTAAGCTTTATTAGAGCATGAATATGCAAGTAGCCGCCGCCACCACCGCCACTATCGGCCAAATGAAATTAATTTAAATGCGCGAATAAAAATCGGAGATTGGAGCGCACGCAGCGCTCCAACTAAAAGTGATAAGCCGCGTAATTCCCAGGGGAATATTTAAAACAACTCTTTTGGGTACCGATCGGAAATCCTCCGGAGGTCCGTGACTCTTGAAGAAGGTCCCCGATGCTCGTGGGACGTCAATTCATAGACTCAAAGGAATTATACTATTTGCTCCGTACCCAAACAAGTAAAGTTCACCGCTGCGCTGCTACCTTGGGAAGTTCTTTTGTTCTTTTCGGAATTTCTTATTTTAGCTGCGAGAAACAAAAAGCAAGAGTGGCCTCCATTGAGCCGGAAAGTTTTGTGCCCTTAACGATAAATTGAATGAAACAATGCAGCAGCCTTATAGGTATAGTTGTCGATTTTATGAATAAACATGTAAATAATTTGTTGCCCCAACACGTAGGTATTTAAGTTGAGTCAAGTATTATGTGAAGGGATTCTTTATCCCAGTCGAAACACATGTTGCTCAATGTCCAGTAAGCTTAGTTGAGCCGGTGCCGCAAAAGCAAAGCCTTGGGGTTGCGCGCGTTACATATTCAATTAAACAAAAATCTATCAACTGCTCTAACCGAAAGCACCTTAATCCTAGTATGCTTTTGGGGTGCCCGCCAAAGCCATCCCCGTATAGATTGTTGGCAACCTAGTGGATCCTCTCTTGCCCTCCTGCTTCTTGTTCCTGCTGGCTGGTTGAACATCGTCAACAACACCAGCCAGCAACATCATCTACGATACTGGCGGAGGGTGGTACTTGTACGTCGATGTATCGCGCTTTTCCAACTTGCATGTTCACGTTTCCGAACACGGGGTTTTAGTAAGGGAGCAACGCGAACACGGAATAGGCTGGATTACTTGGGTCTGGCGAAGGGTAAGTCTGGTAATTATACTAGGCTTCGAGGGTTATTCTATGCTCATTGATGACTAGCTCTCGTCTTATACTGACTGTTTAAAAAAAATCAATTAGGACGAATTATGAATTACTAATCACGCGCGAATAATTCTTGTCAACTATGGCAAGGAATCAACAACTTGCACCCTTAAAGAATGCGGGACTTTACTTGGTCGGATTGTTTGATATGTTGTTTTGTAAGTTTCTGAAACAGACTGTAGATTTCTTCGGGAATGTATTTATACAAGAAGTTGCGTAATAACCAAAATAAAGGCCAACTAATACACATGGTACAATAACGTTGAGAGATGGGGCCGTTATAATCCGATCTTATCTTTTGGCATAAAACACCCCCGATAGGCTACTGTACCAACGAAGAAGTCCTTTATTATTAATAGAGCACGGAAAAATTATCCTTAAATAAATAGAAATTTTTGGAACATTTACTTTGTCCATGTTACGCATAATGAGTAAACATTCTAATGTCGTAAAAATATGAATTACAAGATAACAGAATTAGTTTTTTGGGGAGTGTTGGCAAATATAAAAATAGCTTATGTTTACACGTGTTGCCATAAAAGTGGCTTTTAATGAAGAACTTGTCCGGCGCAGAGCAAACATTCCAGCGTAATAATTACTCTAATATATTATTTCATGTGTAATTAGAATATTTGCTTGGAGTAATTAATAATTTTATCTCTCATTTTCGTGTTCCAGGCGATTGTTTACGAAGGACAAGATAAGAATCCGGAAATGTGCCGGGTACTACTCACACACGAAATTATGTGCAGGTGAGTTGACAACAATTTCGTTCGCTATGAAAACATGAACATCAAATAAACAAAATAAATTTGTGCGTGTCACGATTTCCACGACGGCATTGCCGGAGCCACGAGTAAAATGGATGCAATGGCAAGAAATGAAAGCAAAAACGAAGAAGAAAAGAAAAATGCGTCGTTACTCAATGATGTAGTCACGAGGTCCCTAAATATCTCCCCCATGTCTTGTATAATGCTGGCGCGGGACGGCGGCGGGGACGACTTTCTTCCCTTGGGAGTCTGTCTCCTTCCCCAATGCCCTTGCTTCCCTCATCGTCTTCTTACGCTTTCGCATAACAAACATCGTTCTCTCATTCGCCAATCTCAGTGCGCGATCTACACCATTGTGCATTTTCATCTTGCTCATATAACTTTTACCCGAAACACGTTCGCACCTTATGTTTAAATGACGCAGAAACTCAACTTGGACCTAGTAATAATTCCTGTTTTCTTTCGCAGTCGATGCTGCGACAAGAAGAGCTGCGGCAACAGAAACGAAACACCATCAGATCCTGTGATAATAGACAGGTAAGCATCATTTATGAATTCTCTTATCTTGCGTTGAGCGTTGACAAAGAAAAGAAAACAAAATAATATAGAGAGAGCGTCATAAAAGGCATAAGAAGATTGAACTGTATGTAAAGGCACAGAGTATCCAAGGAGACTCCGAAGGGGTGGATAAAAATTGGACAGACTTTATGCGATGGCAGAAATGTAGGAAACACGATACGCGAGAAAGGTTGATCGCGTCAAAAGTCCATCGCAATTTTCTTTCCTGGAATTGTGTATTGCTGATAGCATGAGGATAGCTACAAAATGGTCTCCCATGGGGCCGGCAGATACGACGAGTGTACTGTAGGGAAGAAAGAGTCGTAGACATCTTTTGCGGCTTGCCAAAACGGACGAGAATCGCGACATTCGTATTAGCACGCAGCGACTCGATTCAAGCCAAGGCGAGCTCACGAGCTACCAACAAGCGAGAATCGAAAAGGGGGAACAAATGTTCGAAAACGTTTTCTCGCATTCGAGCCGCAAACGCCTCAAACAACAAATGGAAATTGAGAATAACAAATATCGCAAAAAATCATAATAGTTTTCGTCTGTTCAGTCGGTTCAACAGTTTCTGTCAACTTGTGTTTGCGACCACAAATAGTAATGGCACAAAGAAGCATGCTGAGCTGTTTTCTGTCTAGTTTCGGCTCTATTGTTTCCACTGGTGGTCAAAACGCACCATTGTTTTAGATCTTTGATTAGCTCACGGGGTTCCCATAATATTAGATTCTATTTTGTTCGCTTTCTATTCAATCGCAAGTTAACAAATAAAACTCGTTAACTTTTAGTTAACTTTTGTATTTGGCATGCGCTCGATCACTAGCAGTGGGCATGATTGGGCATGATCGACACAGATGAACAGATGCAATTCAATTATTCTTAAAACTAACTTATCTAAATGACGCACGGCCAGCAGCGAGGTTCGAACAAAACGTATGCACGCGTCATGGTAATCCGGACACGTGTCGTCAGTGCGGCGGGGCCGCAAATTGCTACCGGTTACACGATACCCCGCAATCAATTCGCTAGATTGCTACTTCCAACTTGAATTCTAGTTTTATGCCGAGAAAAAGATGACTTCTCGATTGTGCACTTTTTACTTGATTAAATTTCACTGCAGCCATTGCTCAGTCTAGGCCGAAAGTGTGCAAAAACAAATAACGCTTGTGCCAATGGAAAAACATTATTCGACTTTTTTGCCAACTTTCTTTTGGAATATTCGTGCAGACATAAAGCGCTTTGCCGAATAATGTATTTAGGCTTGTAAGCGTTAAAGCTTATGAGCGTAAAA